>JAUCNO010002235.1:0-13140 GCA_032353835.1 Enteromius viviparus
CTGCCGGACCTGGGACTCGAACCCATGACCTTTGGGTTACAGGTCCGACTCTCTATCCATTAGGCCACGACTGCCCCGAAAAAAAAAAACGCCTTAAAATACAGTGCAATATTCTTTAAAGATCATTGACGGAAAAGCATGTCTTGCTCGTCACAATACACACCGTAAGGTAAAGAAGAAACTGCACCAACTACATTAATAACGAACAAGACATATAGATCCTACACTGTTCCAACAGAGCTTCACGCTTCGAGGCATAATCTACAGGAGGTACAAACAGCTTTCCAGCAGAGACCCTCAGGTTTCAGCATGTCTGTGCAGGACCTTGGAGAGGAATTCCCTTACTCCCTCGGCTCCTATGGGGTGACATATTCCAGATATAATCAATGGAGGGTTTCAACAAGTTTAGAGAAGATTTGAGAATGTGACTGAAAGAAAAAGAGCTCGGAACAGAGGGAGAGAGGAGAAAGATCGAGCAGTGGGTAAAGTCATCATACACTCAACTGTGCACCTGTAATTAGAGCTAGTGCTGAAGCCTGCGGTGGAAAAACGGAGAAGCGCAACACCGCAGAGGGTGCCATTGACCTGCCGTGACCGGTAATTGCAGTCGCCTTAAAGTACATCCAGTGCCTTTAGTGCGTAAGAGGGGAGCAGGAATTAAAATCCCTTTTCCAGGGTTATTTAGACTCATACAGTGAAGAAAGCAGCTATCCACAGGTCTTCAGGAACAAATCACAATGTTAGAAAACGTGCCAAAACATCCCACTTCCAAGTCAAACTGCCTGTGCATGACTTTGAAGAAAAATGCGCGGATGGTCTCTTTGCATAACATGGTTTAATATGAGAAAGGCTTGTTAATACTCCAATGTGGAAGGCGTCTCTTAGAAATATGATAATTGGACAAATGGGAGGCAAGAACATCTGCAGTGAAGACATCGGATGTTTCAAATCTTCAAGGCAGAATCAGACTTCTGATGTTAAAAGTATATAAATGAGATCTGTAGATATCGGACGCTGATGAGAATATCTGCAGGACCATCTATTTTACCAGTGTGCATGTTTCTAGTTTATGAACCGTCCCGTTAATGAGGCTCCATTTTACTGCTGAGATTCTTTGTATAATATTTTTATACCTACTCTATAAAAGTGAAATATACACGAGGAACCATTTTGAGATTTCCAAGATCATACTGGCGGAAACCTCTGGAAACCTCAAGGCTCTCTTTCAAAATGGACCTTATAAGTTGTAACATGCCAGACTCTAAATACTGTTAACCTGTCCTCAAGTTTTGAGACATGTTAAATATACAACACTCCAAGCCATTGAAAAGGATTAACTGTTGCTGACTTTCTGCAAGACATTTACTAATACTACCACAGGCACTTTTCTGAGATCTTTTTAGTCATAAATAAATTCTTACCTTGACACTGAAATCCTTGTTTCCCAAAACCCCTGAAAGAAAAGAGCAAAAGTTTATTGAACAAATAACAGAAGCATCATTTTTAAACATTTACACTTACACTAAATCACTTCGTGGTTTGATAGTTGTATCATGTTTTACTCGTTTCTCATCGTATACTCTTGTATTGTCATACAAAAATGATCAGGTCTTATTTTTTTCATTCATATTTTTACAATTTCATTTTACTTTGTACTTGCACAATTTTTACTTTGGGGAATCAATAAAGCTGTGGCTCAAAACCACGTGAGCTCCTACGGAAACAGCATTTTGCATTCTAGGCTTGTTTAGAGTCAGCTACATCTACATATAATGCCCATAAAGGAGTGCTGTCTAGATAGACAGCACAATAGGTCCTAAGACAGAGTGCACTGTTACACCTGGGCTGCAACAGTAACAGGTTCACCTATATGGAAAGCCATTTTGACAATTATTCCTTTAATTAACAAAATCTCTTTTTATGTTACGATACCTTTTGAATCTGTTATTCATTAATTAGACAATAGTGTCTTTTCCGGGGCATTTTTACTAGAAATACTTCTAACTTCCCTAAAAAGACATTTAGATTACCTGTAAAGGTGCAGTTCATATAAGAAAAATTTTTTGCTCACACACACACACACACATATGCATATACATATACATATATATATATATACACACACACACACACATTTATATGTGCGTGTGCAAAATGTATAGCAGTTGTCAGGATTGTCACTAGTAATTAATGAATGAGTATTAACAGTATGTATCGAATATGCACATGTATTTTAATAAACAGTTGCATGTACATCTAAAGACTACTGGTCACTAATTACTTGGTATTACTTTAAAAAAAGCAACACGATACTACGTGGTTTTAATAAATGGATGTTAAAACAGCTTGCCATAGGCTACACTTCAGTAAGAAGCGCACAAACTCTTACCAGATAAAGTCCGTGCAGTGGCTGCAGAAAGTAGGCTGCTTGAAGAAGCGAGCGATAAACTTGTGGTTCTTAACTTCGTGAACGTTCTTCTGTCTCAGAGCACCTTGTCGGGCAAAGCCCCTCATGGGTGCGCTCCTCTCCTCTCCATCGCTGTTCGATTGCTCTGCCATTCTCAACGCGGGGAAAGTTTGCGCGAGCCTGTACACTGGAGTGAGTTGTGCGGAGTGCGTACATGTAATGCAAAGCTTCAGACTGCGATGAACTCTCAGGCGCGATGCTTTGCGTCCCTCTCCGCCTAAGTGCCCTCCTTACGCACCGGTACACGCACACACACACACACACACACTGACGCGCTGTTACAAGACTCCTCCCACCCTCCCACTCATTTACCTTTGGCAAGCTGAGCTGATTGATACAGATTCTGTCAAACCTCTCTCACAATTACATGAAAGAGCTCAACAGCATAATGAAAAGGACACAATGGGAAACATTTACGAGTAGATGATGAAACGCGAAGCTCATGAAAATGTATATGGCAAGAGAAGTGTCAATCACATAGCTCGTCACTGCTTTGTTGACAGGCCACTGTGGAACACCTACTCTGCTGGTGATACAACTTAAAGGTGCACGCAGTGTTTCTTATATCGGTCTATATACTTTTTATTCAAAAAGAAGTGACTTTAGAGAATGTATTAGAATCATTTACAACCACAAGAGGTAAAGTCTAGACTGTAGTCATGTAGCAAAAGCCCTTTTTTCTACATGGAGCGGGTCGCCCCCTCATGGGCACTAACATGTTGACATAACATGACCAACCGTAGAAAACTGACAGAATTTTTCTAGAATTTGTCTAGACTAAATAGAGTGCAAGTGCTAAATATTAAAATGAGGGAAACGAACATAAAAGAGACACATAACTATTTTTGTGTGAAGCTGTAAATTAGTAAAATTAGTAAAATATTTAAACTGGGATGATGCGAGCCAGGTAAAAATGAAACTTACCGAGTGAACCTTCAACATTTTAATTAATTTGAGAACTGCATATTCATACCTGAGAACTGATTAGACCATATCAAGATAATTAAGAAATCATTCCTAAATTTAATTAGTCTGTATTTAATTTCAAATCATATGATAAAATGTTGTAAAGTAAAAAAGAATAATTATGTTATGCAGGGTAGGATCTACCATAGACATTATGTTGATTTCAATTCTGATTTTTTTTTTTATTTTGTTTATCCGAATCCTAGATATGTGGTTAAATTTGACTATATGCAAGAACAAAGCACCGGCTCTGTCATCATATGAAGTACAATATTGTGAACAAACCCTCAAGTTTGGAAACACAATTAAAGATAATAATTTTACAACAGTACCAAGAATTTCTTAAGGGGTTTTAATGCAACAGGCTGCAGCAGGTTCTCTGATCTCCCTAAAGCCTGAAGCTGCACAGAGAGTTATTTTGGTGGCTGCTCACATAAATTGACGTCTAATCTTTGTTACATAAATTTTTGTGTTGTGTCCCAGCTGACTCTTTTCAGCAGAGTTGTTTCATTCCTGTTCTGTGACGCACTAACAAGTAGGAAGCAAGGACGACCAGCGGCTGAGAGTACAATGGCATGCACTTACCCAGAGAGACTGAGTAACCCTCAGCAGGGAGCTTGAACTTCTTGTGATGATGCTGTCATATGCCTGTTGATCATATCGTGTGATTCATGCTTGGTGCTGCAGCGCTACACGTAAGAGATGCCGCAGTCGATTATTGGTAATCGATTTTGATGATGAATCGAATATTGTGAGTTTGTGAACATTTACAATAGACTTTAAGATGCATTAGAAGGTGCACACATGCACATCTGCCATGTCGTTCAGAGTTGGAAATAAAGAAGTGAACTAGAAGATTGCTAGTATCATTGTCAATGTAGAAACATACACATTGGATTGGTCACTGTGCTTGTAACATTTCTAAACATCTTTTAAAGGGTTATGGCTCCCTTTTACTACATCACAGAAATAGTTCACCCAGATACTAACCATATCTTTTGATGTCGTATGACTTACTTTCATCTGTGGAACATAAAAGGAGATAATTATAGCAAAATGTCCCAATTCAGATTCCCCGCAAGTAAGTGAACAGTGTAAACATTCTTCAAAACATCTCATTTTACGTTTCTTGAAAGAAAGAAAGTGAATTTGTAATGACATGATAATGTATGTGTGAGGATTTTCATTAATTTTTAGTAAACTATTCCTTTAAAATCATCTTTACATGCGCCTGCAAGCTTAATCTTTATAAGCTTTCACCATATGTTGCAAAATTCATCTATACTGCGGACGAAAGAACTCATTTTTGCTTCCAAAGCTGTTGTGAAGTTCTCAGTAAATATAGTTTCTCTTAGTTGACACCGTCTTTTCCTGTGTTAGGGAGTCAGAGGAAGCTGTTAAATGCACAACAGCATGTGAGGTGGACAGAAATGCAACCCAGAACTGCGTAGTTTAGTGCTGGAGCGGGAGTTACAGCATTAAGGTCACAGAGATCACCTGTGAGTAGTGATGCCCACAAGCTAACAGCATCCAGAGCAGCTTACCTGCTCTGCGCCCACTACGTTTGCTGCTGGTGGTCGCCCACGCACACATCTTACCTACAGTACATGCACTCAAATCCTGCGATTTGCAGTCTTCTTCGTGAGTTTGTACATTTTGTGAGAGGTTTCTCGAGACTGGAACCTCAGACTACTATTGATGTCGGGTTTTGTTTGGTAAAATGTATATATTTTCAAGCACATTCATCATTGCAAAATTTTTCCCTTTTTTTGTTAGCAGAACAAAATTCAACAAGATGAAACACTGCCACCTGCTGTTGGAACGTATGTGTTAAACATACACTCCTTAGGGATGGTTCAGATAAAACAAATGGAAATTCTGAATATATATATATATATATATATATATATATATATATATTTAGTAATTATATTGTAAAACATAGAAAATATTTTAAGAAATGGGTTTGGTTTTTGTGTATTAAATGAAAGCCAATGGTCGCCATAACTGTTCTTGAAAAGATCTTATATGTTCCACAGAAGAAAACTAAATTATACAGGTTTGGAATTACCTTCTTCACTTTAAATGATTATTTCTTTTGATGTTTACTAAACTGGTTGCTACTTCACTTGTTATAATCCACACTGATGCATTCAGTACTCTAGAGATATTGGCCCTAAAATGTCTTGTAATCTTTTCTAGAGTCTGTTATCTGCCTCTCTTTGAGGCTCTGGAGTTAAATGGAATAATAAGCAGCATGGAGTCTTTTTCCCTATGGTTGCTATGGAGACACCTTTACATAATGATAAATATAGGTTGATCGCATCCTTTACAACTCTTGGGATTTCTCTGTTATGCCTGATGAAGACCATGTGCACAATTGTATTAGGACAAAGCAATTTGAGTTTATTCATTCCTCATGCATTCATTATGGTACTCTGCAAATCTTTAATGTTAAACTGTTTTATGGTCAGCATAATGCAATAAAATAAGAAGCAACTAATAAATGAAGAAAACTATTTTAAATGGATTCTGCTACAGAAGGGGTCAGACAACCCAACTAGACCTGAACAGCATTTTAATATTAAACAAAGAAATAGAATTAAAAATGACTTAATTTAAAATAAAACGTAAAACTATAAACCACTAGACAAAAGACAAAAAGGGCAGATGTTTAAAACAGACATAGAAATCACTTTATTGAGGGAATACCTTCCAACAATACAAAAACACAATCCAGAGGCTTAATGTAATACCATTCTGTGCAGATATCTGCTCTGTGTGGTCAATCTGTTGCAATGGAAAAGCATGAGTGCTAGCATGGCTTTATTTTAAGTAAAAAAAAAAAACGAAACACCACTAGGATGAGAAAGTAGAAAAACAAAAACTACAGCCCACAGACTATTCAACTAAACTGTGAAAGGATAAAAACAAAGCTATACTTTAATATAATCATGCCACAGGTAGATACAACCTGATAGGTGACCGTAAATAACCTTGCACTTCAGCTTTCACCCAAAAAACAAAAACTGGGGACTGCAGGATGGAAGAGTTACATTTTACTCAATATTTGCCCTCTTTACAATGATAACGTTTTTAAAGGCCATAAAGCTTAAGGGTATCCAAGTGGGCTTGTAACATGAGGGTTCGGATCAAGTAAACATGTGCCTGACTGAATGTGTGTGGAACACCAATTAAGATTCTGAAGTCCTTCCAAAACATTTCACTGAAGAACATTCAGGGAGGGAAAAAAAACAAAACTGTTCTCACTCACTGACTGGCAGGTCATTGGATTACAAATCCTAGAGGACACATGACTTTACACAGAGAGAGTGAGACTGGATAAATGAAGATGAAGATTAGGGGCTGGGGTTATTGTGGCTGGGTGGGCAGCCGCTCTTCAGGGGTGTCCGAGGCTTGGGGTTCTGCTGGGGGTCCAGAGCTGCTCTCAGACGGAGCAGTGCTGTCGCTGGTGCCCTCATCTGTAGCGCCCTCTGCAGGCTCAGGCTGGGCCGGTTTGTCTCCTGCTGCAGCCGGGGCGCCTTGCTCGGCCTCCTGAGATCCTTCAGAAGCTTCAGCCAGAGACTCTGCAGAACAGACACCACAGTCAGACATTTTTGACTATTTTTGTTGAATATTCAAAGTTAGAGTACGTAACGTTGCAGGCCTGACCCGTCTCCATAGGGGTGGGCTTGTCTTCTCCATCCTTGGCCTCGCTGGCAGAGGTTTGTTCAGGGTTGGCATTGGCCTGGGCGCCTGCGGCAGGCTGCTGCTCTTCTTGAGCAGCTCTTTCCACCTGCTCTGCTGCTTCCCGCTCCCTCTCCTCCGCCCTCCGGCGAGCCGCCTCCTCTGCAGCAGCCATTTCGGCTGCCAGCTTCTCCATGTCCACCTCCACTTTCAGACCGCAGAGCTACACAGAACACAAACCGCACATCAATCACTGGCAGTGCGTTTGGCAGTTGAGCACAGGCTAAACAGCAAAGGCTATTAGTTCAGCGATCAAACTGAATTTCACACCCGTTTGAGCTCGTTATTGAAGGAGTCTGTGCTCTCTAGGAACCTTCTCTTCTTATCCTGGTGCCGGTCCTCGATTTGAAGCAGCTCTGCTTCAAGCTTCCTCTGTTTGGGAAACAAGTTACGATGAGTTACGTACGCATCTTGAGTTTTATGTCTTGTGTGTTTGACATGGTCAACATATACCTGGTGCACCATGAGGGACTGGACTTGGCGTTTGAGGACCTGCATGCGAGCAGTGGTCACCACGGAGCGAACATCAGGCACCACAACCTCGCTCAGGATGTCACTGATGAGCCGGTGGTTCCTCTGGAAACGAGCTGCCGCTATATGCTTCATGGAGAACCCATCATCATAGTCTACAGAGACGGCTCATATTAGAAAAAAAAGCAAGAGAGAACACAACCAGAGTGTCTCTCAAATACACACTTCCTTTTAAAATGTACTGCCATTCAGATAATTATCTGGAATAATTATTCAGATAATTACTTTTTAGTGGGAGGTTTGTAAGAGTAAATCTTAATGGCTTTACCAATATAAAATCAAGAATTTATATGCCAATTATTTCTCTGAGAACAATCTTTGTAGTTTAACTCATACTGTAGTCTTACTACATACAATAGATTTTTGTATCTGAAAATAATAGTTTTTTTTAAACCCCTGGCATTTGCTAAAAGAAATTATAAAAAAAAAAAAAAAAACACTTGCCATTTTAACTGAAGTAGAAAAAAAGTAGGTAATTTGGAATGTGAAAATGCTAGAGGAAAATTCTCTGCAGGTATTTGAGCAAAATCTTTAAAGTTCCCCTATTATGCCTTTTCAAACATGATCTTTCATGCAGTGTCATGTAGCTGTATGTGAACAAACTATCTGCAAAGTTGTGACGCTGTCATTGCACGATAAATAAAGTTATTATCTGTCCAAAGAGAAAAAAAAAAAAAAAACACAGTCGCCTAAGGAAGTCGTCAGCAATTAAAATCGTTATCCGTTACAGATCCACATCACTACGTAAACATCTGCATTATGTCCGCACACATATTACGTCGCAAAACAACTTGCCCCGCCCACAAACTACCATTTTCATGTGGATTACATCATGTCAAGGACACGCTGTATCCTGTAAGAGTCTTGTTGTGTTCAGAAAGTATGGTTTTGGTACAAGCTCTGTGGACTGCTGCAGTGGTAGACCAATCATAAAAGACTGCGCCATCTGACCAATCACAGCAGTGAGGGCTCATGGAGAGGCGGGGTTTAGAGAGACTGATACTTCGAACTGCTTCACACAAATCATTTAGAAATGATAAAATCTAAAAGATTTGATGGTAAAATCAAATCTATTTTTGGAGAAAACTAAAGTGTTTTACCTTGCATACATGTAAACCTGTTTTAGACTCATAAAGCAATATTAGCCACCTTTGAAATGGCATAATAGGGGCACTTTAAAAGTTAATAGTTACAGTAAAAAGTACTCATTTAGGTGCACATATGTTTCCCATTAATCAGTCATTGTTCATGGGTGGAATCCAGCCATTTAGCCGAATTGTATGCATCTGGAAGTTAGGATGAGGAAGAAAGCTTCACAACAGGTTTAAGTGGGTCAGAGAGATTTGCTGCAGTGACCAACAGAAAGCTGCTTGGTTTGAAAGTCAATTCTGTGTGAGCTATGCTTCATATGCTGCACCCAAATGAAAATTCTGGACCGGAACCAAAAACAAAATTTCAGCAAAATGATGAACTTGGCCGGAAATGCTTTGTAATGATTTTTTTTTCTAAATTAAAAACACTTACACTTATGCATTTATCCAAAGCAGCATTAAGTCATTTTAATATAACTAAATTTGAATGATACTCCATTTAAAAAACACAAGCAAATAAAAACACTTTTACTGAAAGTAACAAAAAATTATATTAATATTGGTAACACTTTCTAAAAAAGGTTAATTAGTGAATTACTTTAACACGAACTAAGAGTGAACAATACTACTTCAGCATTTATTTATCTTATTTTATTTCCACATTTACTAATACAATCAACAGTTGTGTTTGTTAACAGTTAATGCACTTAACTACTAACAGTGAACAACTGTATTCTCTTTATCTAACATTAAGAAAGATCAGTAAACAATGAAGTATTGTAGATTCATTTTAGTTCATATATTTAAAGAATATTTATCATATATTTAGCCATTCAGCACAGAACCAGGAGAAAACTCACTGTGTACAACAGACGTGTGGTTGCACCATTATGCAGGAAAAGGATTTTGCATAAATACCACCATTTAAAAAAACCAATGGGCTTTTTTAGCCACAATAGCCCTGAAATATTAAATACTTTGAAATGTAACATTTTTAGACCATGTTGAGTGCTCATATTAAAGTTATATTCAAATAAAACATCATATTAGGGTCTTGTCATCTAAAGGCGTCAATCTCACCATCAGGGTCCTCAGCAGGTTGAATGCTCATGTAGGGCTCGCCCTTGTCTAAGCGCGACTGTCTCTGCCGGCTCTCCTCCTCTAGAGCAGCCTCTGCACGGTTCTTAGCGTTGACGTACGCTAGATAAGCTGGAGAGTTGTGGTAGGCCTTGAGAGAGTCATTATATTCGATCTGTGGGGAGAAAAAGTAGTGCTTAGTGCTTCACTTTTCAGAAATCTTCATGAGAACAAAAAAAAAAGTGAAGACGACAAACCTTTTCAGCTTCGTATTCGTTTAAATAGTCCTGTTTTTCCTCGTCGGTGAGGTCCCTCCACATGCCACCGATGATCTTCCCAATCTCCCATAGCTTCAGGTCAGGATTAGAGGCTTTAACTTGGTCCCAAACCTAAGAAGATACAAGTGTCAGTTCAGAGTCTACAGAGCAGTCTGGATTCCTGAACGGAGAGGGTTGCATTTTCCCAAAAAGGATAGAGCACCAATTTCTACCTACTTTTCTATGCAAAACTTAAGCATTGAAAGCAGGACAGGAGAGAGAGAGAAAAAAAAATTGATCTGAACATGTTTAGAATCTAAACAGTGTGTTTAAAAATATCGAAGCAAGTCAGTTATTCTGAATTCACGTAGCATTAACAAACCTTATTGGTTTACGTTGATCTTTTAAAACACTTTTTATTCTAAATCAAAAACAATAGATGTCGGTTTCCCAGCTTTGTTAAAGAGAAGAAAGCAATGAAGCCATGTTGGGGTCTACCATCTGAAGGGGTGCAATCAGACCACTGACTTTCCCCTCAGCCTTCAAGCTGATCGCAGAAGCGCTCTCCTCAATTTACAAGCAGTAAAAGCAGACACCGTGGGTGTCTTACCTTCCTGCTTACCTTCCGGCTATACCGCATGTAGGGCATCAGCGGCTTGTCGGGCGGTTTGGGCGGCTTAGGAACGGTGATCCCTGAGGAGTTCTGTGGGAGAAGGAAAGAAGCCCACGCTGAGCGTTAGAGATCATGAAGGGCACACAGGGTCAACACAAAACACAGTGAACTGTCATAATGGAGCACTATGGAGAAAAAGAGACAGGAGGCAAGAAGCACAACTGAAAGAAACAATGACAGTGTGAAGCTCTTGGCAAAGGGGGCGGGAGACGTACCTAAATGACAAACCAAATACAGCACATTAACATTACGCCGACAAGGCCATGCATTAAGCTTTTGTGGACGCAAAGCCACCATCTTTTATGGCTGAAAATTATTCTGCAAGGTTTGGATGAAGCCAGCCAGCAGCTATAATGCTTCAAGCCAGCATCTAAAGCCATGCGAGCGGACGGCTGCAAGCTCTTGTGCATGATGAGGTGATAAGATGGCCGACAAGGGAAAGTGGGAACGGTTCTGAGAAGCAATCACTCTGAAGCTACGATGCATACTGTGTCAATCACACCCATCCAGACGCTACAGAGAGTGAGTGCTTCCCAGAAGCATGAAGATCATGGAAGCTACTAGTTAAGAGCTACAAACTACCCAAGACTCAACTACCCGACAGACACCTTCAACTCTATGAAATGAGTCTGTACAGTATAAGAGCAAAGCATTTCACTCCATTTCATATTAAGTTAGCTTTAGCGTCCTCTCGTCTGGGCTTTTAGTCCCTCGGCTGTCGCTAGGGCCCTAGTTGGCACCGGTCCTACCATTACCCTGTTGTTCCCGCCGGGGTTCCCTCCCAGCCTGTAGTTGTTGTAGGCCAGATGGCTGTATGGGTTGTACCCCACAAACCCAGGGGTGGTGGGCAATTGCTGATGGAGACAAATGAGACAAAACACGAATGAGAAATGACACAAACAAGGAAGGAAGGGACCAAAAAAATGAAAAGGAGAACCTGCTTTTGTTTTCTGTTGTGATTTGCATAAAACATGCAAAAAGCAGCAATCTTTGACAGCAGCACAACCCTGGCATTATTCTACATTCATTTGTAGGAAAGCCACAGGCACTATGGGTGGTGGTGGTGGGACGTAATGAGGTGCTAGAAGGCTTCGTTAACTTAAGGGATTGAGATAGAGAAAATCTCTCTCGGTGGCATGTGACCTCAATAATCAGTACCAAAACTGATAAAAAATAACAGTTCTGGGTAATTAATTGGGATTTGGATCAAATATTTGAAATGTAAGGGACTCAAGATTTCTAAGGATGTGTGCGGAGCAAAGCAACACCGCCAAATTACTGCGAACAGAGCTCTGTATCTATTTTCATGATCGATAATGTGTAAAAGCTTAAGCATTAAACAAAGAGGCTCACATACTTAATGCTCCAAACGGTGTTTAATGAATAACCAAGAGGGTTTAACATCTCATGTGTCTCTAAGTTAAGGCAGCAGAACCTAAACCTAAATAACCGTGGTATGACCCAAAAGAAATAAAGCAGAATTAAATCACATGTTATGGGTTTCAGAGTGAAGCACGGCACAGTTCCTTTACACTCATGATGAATAAACACACTCTTGGATGCTGAAACACTATTCCATGAATTGCATGCGTTTAAACAGACCCTGTCCCACGCTTCACTCTGAGCATATGGAAGTGGCGCATGTGTTTATTAGCAAGCAAACCACCAAAATAACAGCTTGATGGTTCACATTTCACAATTAAAAACAAAACGTAAATAGCGGTATTCTAATTTCAAAAGATCTGTATTAAATTCTCATTTTTTTTGTCTCTAACTTCAATAATATTCTTAAAATATTTTTTCTTTTTTCTTTACACTAATAATTTAGTTACAAACAATTATTAGTCACGCTGAATGAATCAAAACAAGTGGGAATGAGGCCTATGAGGAAAGACAAAGAATACAACTTTGAACACCCACATTTTTTGAGGTTTTCCCCAAATCAGTCAGCTCCAAAAGGAAGGTTCACACACACACACACAGACACACACACACACACACACACACACACACACACAAGAAAGGCAGAACAAAAGTAATTTGCCAACATTTTTTTTGTTAAATACATATACACTTTACAACATCACCACAACCATTCCCGATTAACCCTGTCATATTAAACTCAAACTAGAATTAGTTTTTCAAATAATCACAAAAAAACTAAATATTGAATCCCCCCCATACAGCCCAATGGTTATTCAATAAACACTTTCAGAGCCTAATGGCGCTTTTCCACTACATAGTACCAGCTCGTCTCGGCTCGCCTCGGCTCTGTTTGGTTTTCCACTGTGTAAAAGTTGTACCTGGTTGTCATAGCGATGCTGCACGAGC
>JAUCNO010002236.1:0-13131 GCA_032353835.1 Enteromius viviparus
GCCAAGTGATTAGCACACCTGATTCTGATCATTTGAATGGGTGAGCGAAAACTTTTGGTAATATAGTGTATATATAAAACTAGAGATGCACCCAAATTAAATTCTTGGTCGTGGCCAAACACAATGAAAATTGCTTCGAAGGCCCAATACTGGCGGGTTTTCAACATAGATATATTTTGCCAATTTATTTTTCAGGATTGCATAAATTTAATAGCCAAAACGTGCTTGTTTTGTCTAGCTTTTCAAAGAAAAAAATATATATAAGTAAATATTAAAAATACATATGCAACACTAAACATTTTTTAATATATTTATAACTATACCAACAAAGCACAATTTAACTAATAATAATAAAATTAAAATGAATAATTTAGGAAACAGCACTTCTCTAAATCTTTTAAATGCCTTTACACATTAGCGCGCACCTATATTTGATCATATAGCATCGAAATAATTTATTCGGCCTTGTTGGTTAACCAACAAAATTTAAATTTTTTAAATCAACTGTGCATATATTAGATCATGCCAAAAGTCTAAAGGCAAATAATGAAGGAAATAATAAAGCACAATCAAATTTCCAACATCGACTTACGAGTGCTACATGCTTAATAAACACATAATAACAAATATATATATTGGATTACCAGGTAAATATACAGTGTGATGCATTTTAATGCATCATATGTGAAATAATAATGAGCAACAATTATCTTGTACTGTGTTGGTCGATGACAGGGTTAAAATATTTATGAAACAAAATACAATAAAAAATTTGACATCAGCCTTTTTACTCATGCAAGGCTAATAATGACATTTACTTGCCAAACAAACACAAATCTCGTATATAAATGTTCCTATGTGAAATTTAACCCATTACATCTCTAATAAACAGATTACAACTCACCTGTGCAAGTGCCAAGACTGGGGTCATACCCCTGAAGGTTCTCGTCCTGGACCACTTGTTTAAGGTTTATCCTAACTTCCTCTTTTATGCCTCTTCTCTCTCCTTCTATTTCCTCGCCTCTGCTTCTCCTTTTTCCTCTCTCCATCTCTCGGTCTCTGTAGGTTGAGTTCTCTAAAGCTTTTTTCATCTTCTCTTCCCTGTCCTCATTGGTCCAGCTGACAGGAACTGTAGGCCAAACAATGCCTAGCGTTTTCAGAAAGTTGACAATGTCACTGTCCTGTGGCAAGGCTGGACAAAAGGACACGGTGTACCTAAATAAAATAAAAGAAGATGCATTAACATTTTGATCGACATGTTCTCTGGTGACAAATGTACGTCATGATAACATATTTATTGGTGATTAAATGTATTCTCATGAGAGTCAAAACACATACCCTTGTCTCCTGAGCTGTGCCCCGAGGTGGTCGGCAATGAGAACGGTTCGTAGCTGTCCCAGAGCTAGTGTATCGGGAGATGGCACGGCTTGTTTGATGTGGAGGGCAGGGCAGTTAATGAGGACACAGCCCCGTCTCTCAGCAGCAGGCGTCAGATATGGTGTTATTCCACATAAAACACCTCTGAATGCTGCACAGCGATCCACACATACTCGCAGGCCTTCTGGTGTCACCTCAGCGGCTCCTATTGGCAATACGCCACTGCCACGAAGAGAGCAAATACCACTGAGAACATCAGAGGGGACCTGAAAACACATACAATCATGAAGTAACAATTTACATATGTAGTGTAGCAGCCCGGGGACACCTTAATAAATCAAAGCATTTGTTGAAAACAGTATAAAGTGATTTGAAACACAAATCCAACATGAACGAAAAGATTGACAGTGAAATCTCAATTGTTAATTCTTATTTTTGGAATATTGTAGTTTAGAGTGTTTTTCTAAATAATATCTTTAATCTAAAACATTGATCCAATCAACTGCCAAATGATTAAATTAAGCCCCACCCTACAATTTTTGCAGCTTGAGAAGCTGTTAAACTATCAGAAGAGACAAGACCATTGCACTTTCTGTTTTTATGCCAACTTTAAGAACTTAAGGTAAGGTCAGATTCACTGATGATCCATGAAATTTTATTAAAAGATCCAGTGTTTCGTGTGAAAAAAGCTCCATATATCAAGTTGGTCTAACAAATGTGCTGTTCTTTTGAGTCTGCGTTTCACTTTTTGCCAGTGAAGTTTCACCAAAATGCTTTTTATATTCTATGAATATACATTTTACTGACCTATCAACAGAATCAAGGGAGCATAAGCAATAAATCAATTTAAGATTTTACTTAAAAGGTCCCTGCAGAATTTGGCTGGTTTTAGCTGGGAGACCAGCCTGGTTTAAGCTGGTTAGCAAGGTGGTTTTAGACACATTTTCAGCCTGCCAGGCTGGTCTTATCTGGTTTAGGTTGAGAGACCAACTGGATCAACCAGTTTTTTTTTAGCAGGGGTAATTTTAAATTTAAATTAAAGCCTGCCACACAAAACGTTTTTTTTTTTGTAACCACGGCAACAGTCTGCTACTCTGGCAGTTTTCGTTGGGATCCCCTATCGGTAATCGACAAAACATAAAAGGGTATGTTTGTTACATACTGCCTTTATACTGCCTCTTTGTTTAATTGTGTAGAAAAAAAACAAGCACATACAAGCCACAACACTATTTTTACTCAACAATCCAAACTTCTGGATGTATGAAACACTTTTCAAAGAAAGATAACTATAGTCAATGACACCTGTTTTAAAGATCAAACAGAGGGAAATTATATGGAATCACCAAATAAAAACACTACTAGTAATGGTTGCACCACCTCTGGCTTTTATAACAGCTTAAATTCTCTGAGGCATGGATTTAACTAATGACAAACAGTATACTTCATCAATCTGTCTCCAGCTTTGTCTTATTGCAGATGCCAGATCAGCTTTGCAGGTTGAAGCCTTGTCGTGGACCATTTTTTTTCATTTCCACCACAGATTTTCAATTGGAATAAGGTCCAGACTATTTGCAGCCCATGACATTGACATTATATGTCTTTCCTGTAGGAATGTTTTCACAGATTTTGCGCTATGGCACGATGCATCATCATCATCCTGAAAAATTATGCTACCATCACCAAGCATCTTTTCAATTGATGAAATAAGAAGAGAGTCCAAAATCTCAACATAAACTTGTGCATTTATAGAAGATTTAATGACTGTCATGTCTCCCATATCTTTACCTGACAAACAACCTCATATCATTAATGATTGTGGAAATGTGCATGTTTTATTCAGGCAGTTGTCTTTATAAATTGCATTGGAAACAACACCAAACAAAAGTTCCAGCATCATCACCCTGCCCAATGCAGATTCGTGATTCATCACTGAATATAACTCTCATCCAGTCATCCACAGTCCAAGATAGTGTATCTTTAGCCCACTGAAACCTTGTTTTTTTCTGTTTAGATGGTTTTCGTTTGGCTTTTCTGTATGTAAATCCCATTTCTTTTAGGCGATTTCTTACTGTGGGGTCTTACTGACATCTCTCATGTTAGAGCCCGGAGTTATGTCAATCATCTTGGTTCATCATATCACTAAATAATATAAGTAATATAAGTAATAAATAAATAAGTAATAAATCAGGCCGTGATTTTGACATTGTGGCTCTCCTAATAACCAACATGTAGTTTCAGTATTGGTACAGTCTGACCTAGATCTAACAGGCAGTGAGGAGTTAAATCATTTCTGCCGCAGGGTTCAAATGTTTGGTCGATGCCACCAATGTCAACAGTCTAGCTGGCGCCCTGCGTGTCTGGGCTTATATTCTGACAATTCTGTGTCACTCACTGGCTCTGTGATTCATAACCAGACGTCCAAGCAAATGCTTGAAATATCCAACACGGCGCTTCAAGCCATGCGTAAAATCGCCATGCGGAGAAACGCGAGACCGCATCTGTCACTGGCGGTGCAGGCCAGGAAGAGACCATAACACTGAAAATAAAAACCGTACATGTAGACACATATGTCAGACTGACCTCTCCACCGGCGTACAGCGTCGTCAGAACCGTGTTGGGTGACAAGAAGTCACGATTTCTCAGGTTTTTGGCGCTGCTCTCCTTGAACCAGAGCTTCTCTCGCTCACGGCTGATCTCGGCTTCGTGCTCAGCATCTCTCCGCAACGCGCCGCTCAACGCTTTGACGGTGGACACGATGCTAAATGGCACGGCTTCCTCCATGATTAGACTCAGTATGTTGACATTGTTATTAGTGCCCGGACTCGATGGATCTGACTGATACTGACTGTAGCAGCACTGCGGTGCTGTGCTCGGATTGATCGCCAATCAAAACAGATGCATTGGGGACCGGAACGTTAAGAAATGTCACTGATCGAAGGGGGCATATTTTCATGTAACACTAGTTCCTGGTTGCGTCCTGTCAAGGACGTCATTTTGGGTGTGGCAAAATCAGTTCAGTCAATGACAGAACAGAAAGCAAAAGTGCTTTTCTGATAAAACATGTTTTGTTCAGAAGCCGCCGTTTCATTTTAAAAGATAAAGACTATTTTTTGAATAATCTATTGATTACTTTTGCACCCAAAATGCATGTTATGTAATCTCTGCATGCCACATAACTTTGTTTACTGTGCTGTGTGACACAATCACATGATAGCTTTGGGTGAGGAAAATGTATTTTATTTTAAATGTATATTATTTATTTATCATGGTTTAAGTATTCACACTACAAATCTGTAAGCTGTGTACTGTTTTCATTCATTTGATTTAAAACAGCCAGATGTATATTCTTTATTAATTTAAACTTTTCTTAGAGAAAAGTAAATGATGACAGAATACTTTATTTTTTAAGAGACTAAATGTGAAAAAATAAATAAATATAAAAGCCAGCCTTTTATTCATTTCATGTTTGAGTAGACTGCATCAGGAATATTGTTTCAGCGTTTAAAAAGTTACAAGTTTTTAACGTTTGACTTCTGATACTAAAATATCACCTTATGGAACAGTAATAAGACACCACGCATCTATAAAAGGTTTTACTTGAATCTTTAGAAAAGTTTATTAAAGTGAGATCTGGTCACACTTCATGCTGAAGCATATTTGAATGCTGTTTGTTTAGTTGCTTATTTGAGTACTTCCGCTTTGTTTGTTGCAGGTAACAATTGTATATGAGAGCTGAACTTGGGCCAGATTACAGGTCACGTGTTGTGGTTTACAGTAAGATCTAGATCTCTTCCCAAAACTACTAAAACAGCAACACTGGCTCACAGATTTCACTTTATATCATCTAGTCAGAGTACAATCTACAAAACAAATCATCCAAAACCTGCTCCAGATCAATGACCTATTGAAAACACAAACCTCTATCATTCCTTTCTATATCATCATGTAGAGGCGAAACATTCTTTGACAGTTTTGATGATAAAAGCCCCAAAACAAAACAAAAAGTCAACAAGTAATGAATGACAAATGTTCTTAATTTATTACTAAATGTAAAAATACAGAAACAAAATTAAAACATCAGACAAAGCATTTTAGTAATAGATTCTTGCAATTTACTAAATACTGAAGATTCTAAAGATTTGCAGGAAGTGTCAGGAAGTGATGCCAATCTTGGCTGACACGAAGTTCCCGGTGGCGAAACATATTTCTAGCCATCCGGGAGAAAACGTGTCATTCCAGAGCAACATCAGAACTCATATACTCACATACACATTTCTGACTCAGCTATAACTTTGTAGATATATTCAAGTATATTTCAAGTAATAGAGATGTAAAATTCACATACAATATCATATCTGAATGAGGCCAGCTCCTGAAATCCTCCACACACATACAATTTTCCTCTTTAAGCTCCTGCAAGAAAGGAAGGACACAGAATCCATAGCCAGCTGTCAATCAACCAAACAGCTGCATTATGGGTTCCGTTACCATCCAAACTGCTGTGGCCATTTTCACAGACACTCCATAAACAAACACATTCGGCAACACGTCGTTGTTAACATTTTTCCAAATGAAAATTACATTTAGCATGTGTACTTATTAAATAAGAAAAAAGAAATGGCATTCAAACAGCTTTTACTAGAAACAAGTTTGGTGCCTCTGCAAAAGAATCTAACTTGTTTATTTATCTTGTTTCATCTGTAGACTTGTGTCTTGAAAAACCTGTTCCCTATCAGAGAAGAGTGGGCAGAGAGAGGGAGGGCGGGAGAAGGGGGGTTATGCAAGGTAAATGAAGACAAAATGACAAGAGAGATTAAACAGGATATAAAATTGACCAAAGAAAGTCACATGAAGTAAAATGAAAGGAGGAACTAGCCTGAATATGAAGCTTTCATTTTAAAACCAACATGCCGGTGGCACATTGTAAAGATTCTAGAGAATAGTTGAAGTGATCTCTTCTCTCACTGTCTTTCCTACGGTTTTTTTTTTTGAAGATTTTCTTGTATTTGTCAAACATATTTGTCAAATGAATGAGAAAAAGATGAGCAGAATGAGACAAATGAATGAGAAACGGTTTGTATCAAAGCCTATTTCCCTATTTTTTTTCCCTTACAGTGCGATCTACTTGCTAAAGAAAAGACAAGTTAACAAATGAAAGAAGCAAGTGGAACAAAGCTAAAGAGAAATGAAAGAAAACTTGATAAACGACATGAGAAGAGACACACTGAACGTGACAGATAGAAACTGACAGGTATGAAAGAGATGAGATGAATAATTCTGTTACCTGCTTCAGTCATTCCTCCTCTTTATTGAGCGCTCTCCCTCTCTCTGCTCCTGGCTTGTGTGAGTTTGTCAAAGAGCACTCGCGTATTTATGCCTACTGACTTCCTCCTCAGAAATCTGAGGAACATTTTCACTTTCACTTCTTCACTAGACAGCCCTCAGCCTCCCCCTCCAAACATCTCAATGTCTTTCCCTTCTCTTTTTATGATTGCTGTCATCTCTGTCTTATAATTTATATGCCTTTGTCTGTTACATCAAAAAAATTGTGGATTATTGTGGATACATACATGTTGCTTATTGATTTTTTATATTATATCTTTATATAGCATTGCACTTTTTTATTTATTCATTTTAAGGTTAATATGAGAATTATACACATCCATATTCTTTTTTTGTCAAAAAGGTCTTCTCAAACTGCAGGAAAGATAATATTTCTGCACACATTAATATACATCTGTCAGTCATTTCATTTTTTGCTGTGTATAACAGCGTTAAGCTATCTGGGCCCAGCTGGGCTGAGTTCACTAACGGGCCAATATCATATTTCATTTATGAGGAGCCACCTGGAGCTCTCAGCCCAACCTGTCCAGGTGCGGGTCCATTAGTAAGCATGTGTGAACGCTTGTTTGGAAAGTCCGGTAGTTTTGGAGGTGAAGGCTGGTTCCCTTGAGACACGCTTGCAAAATGAGGAATAACGTACCAATGTCAATGTTGAGCAGCTATCTACCCACACACCCAGATTCAGGATTTGAAAACCAATTTATATTGAAAAAACACATGCAAGTGAAAAATTTTGTAATTTACATGACACAGGCACATTTTATGAGGGTACTCACATGCACCTAACTTGAACTGTCAGTTCTCATTTTATAACAAACTTGACAGAAATCCCATTAAAATACAACACTTCCTGTTTCACATAGATCAACTGTACTCAATCAACCTGTTTTCTTCTCCAAACAGAAAATGTTGGCTGTTTATTGCTTTTAATGATGCATATGCAGGTATATTTTATTAATCAAGACACTACAAATATCTGTGGCAAAAAATTTATATTTTCCATCAAATGTTAAATGACTACAATCAAAAAGATCTTTTTTGACACGCAAGGCATCTGATACAAACAGCAGACGGCATGCGTTCCCCACAACCACACATTCACGCAAAACTAGCATATGCTTGCAGACATTCACACACGGTTTCTCTCCGCGCTAAGAGGAAAGGCGGCTGGGAAGACGAGAAAGAGGAAGCTGAGGTTCTCAGTGTGTTTGGGTGCCTGTATGTGCAAAAGCATGTGTGGAAGTCCATTAATGGGGGTTTATGTGCGTTTGGCTATGCATGTACTGGCATCTGTAGTGTCTTCTTTAAAACAGGCGCTTCTCATAGCTGAAAGAACAACAAAAAAGATCAGTTAATTTTTTTATAAAAGTGTGGGTTCAGAAAGATTACACATTTTTATTTTGAAAGACTATGCATTTATTTGATCAAAGATAACATTATAAATGTCACTTAAAAAACATTTTGGCTTTATTTGAATAGGACTGTATTTCAGACAGGAATCAAGGTGGGAGAGAGAGGGGGGGAGGATCGGGAAAAGGCCACAGGTCGGGACTCGAACCCAGGACACCCATAGCCCAACAGCACTATATGTCAGCACGCTACCCACAAGAATGCTGGCACGAACATAAATGTCACATTGGATCATTTTTAAAGTGTCAGTATTATGCCATTATAAAGGTAATTTTACTAACCCCACATTTTTTATCGGTATCAATATCTTCAGACACGAATGTACAAATGTTCAGCTACCTGTGTAGGCTGTGTACTCCACCCTCCATCTGAGCCGACATTGTCCTCTTTTCAAACCTCAGTTCACCAGAATACATCATTGCTCTGAGATAGATTAAAAGAAACAACAGGGGAAAATGACAAACTGTCTCTCATTAACCTGAAATATATGAATATTTGGGTTTGTGGCTGTTTTAGCAGTGCATTATTGGGTTAAATGTGCAGTGTAGAATTTCAGTGCCACTAAAGGAATCAAACAATCGCAAAAAATCATACTTTTTTTTTTTTTTACAATTTTGTTTGCCGTCAGTAGTGGCATAGAAATGCTACACTGCACCTTTGAATGCAATTAATTGCAGGCATGTGAGCAAATAGCACGATTGCTTGTACCTCAGCTGTGTGAGGCTCTTTGCACCGATGTCTTGGCAGGAATGCTGTATGCCAATGAAGAGATATGGAACAAACTTATGGATGGAGCCTTTATCCTGAACAGCCCCTGAAACTCCCTGAGCTACTTTAATCTTATCACTCTCACTGAAAAAGAGACCGAGAGAGATGACAGAGTTAACATGGTTTCAATTTATATTCTGTAAATCTTTCTCAGTCTAAAACGTTCGCTTTTATTCATGTTTTATTAAACTATTATTCCATAAATATACATCTAATTATCATCGACCATGACTCTATACAAGCAGTTGTGAAATAGCTAGCATATAGCAAAGCTGTTTAAAAAGAAAACATGTGAACCCTGTAATTAGTATTAGGAACTAAGAGCAACAAGTATTGTATTTGACAAAGGGTTTATTTGTGTTTAACACCTGAAGTATCTGCTCTGTGAACCTAAGTTCTTGTCCATGGCATCTAGTGAGCCCATCCCTCTGTATTTCTTCAGACGGATCCCATCCGAAAAGAAATATTCACCAGGAGCCTCAGAAGTGGCAGCGAGCAATGACCCCATCATCACTGAGAGAAATCAAAACCAAAGAGAATTTAGCTTCAGTTAAGTCTGTATCTTGTGAATATATATCGGACCCAACTCACCTGTAGATGCTCCTAAAGCAAGTGCTTTAGCAATGTGGCCAACTGTCTGAATCCCCCCATCAGCGATGACAGGCACGCCAAACCGCCGAGCATATTCTGATACTTTATACACAGCTGTTGCCTGTGGCCTCCCGCATGCTAGCACTGTGAGAACAATGACAAATAGAGGCCCTTACTATCAACCTAAACTTGCATATTGTGTAGGTGAGGACAATCATATGCATTGATAAACAAATATTCTCCACTAACTGTTGTTCATACAAACATCCAAACTCCCTCACAGACAGACATGTGGACACATCAATGAGTGTATTCTTTGCTCATGCAGTCAGGGACAATTAGCCAACCAGTAAATGTTACATAGTATTGCATGTCAATTCAAAACGAGGCCAAACCAAAATGAATCAAAGGAATCTAAATCATACCACTACTTTGAACTTCAAAAGACAGAAAGTTAGAATAATATGAAATATGTGGATTTATAATAGAGAAATTTTAGATATGAGATTTTTTTATAAATGGTGAGGTAACATGAGAGGAGATGAAGAGGAGCCCATCAGCAAACCCTCTGCAAGTCTTGACAAACAAGGACAAGCGAGAAAGTTTCAAAATGATTTGAATCATCAATTGTTTGTGACCTATCACAAGACCCTCACAATAAAAAGGAAAAACTCAGTGGTGAGCATGTTATACGCGGACACATGCCTGTGGAACCTACTTGTTATCTTGTTCCAAATGTTGACAGAATGGGATCCAAAAATATGAAGCTACTTTTAGCTATTTTTACATTATATTAATTAGCATATGCAAGATGCATGGAAATAAATGCTGCCATGGTTTTTGGAATTTTTCGTTGTTTTTTAGGATTACGAATTAGAGTAGACGAGAAATTAATATGGGGCAGCAGCATTGAGAAATGACAAGTGTCAGCTTTTTACCCCAAACCTCTATCTGTAACTTCAAGTGTCACACCATCTACGCTACAGTAAAATGTAAAAAAAAAAAAAAAAAATGTGAATGTTAAATGAACACAAACTGCACTGAACTGTAAAACAAAGACCTTCTGAAGTGAGACCAATAGTTGTGAAAGCCTCAGCTATTTCTGGTTTGTTAACAAGTGCACCTCATACACTCCAGTGCTCTTACAGCAGCTCTAAAACCTATTTGGACACTTCAGCCAAATTTCTAGTGTTTTTATTGTACATATAAAATATTAACGCAAATAACATACAGAAACTAAACTAGAGCTTATATTACTTCACTTGACATTGACTTTTAATCAGCGACTTAGCAAATCTATTATTTGTTTTTCCCATAGTCCATCGCATCAACTAAGATACATTAATGTACACTACTGCTATTTTAACAGCATGTTTTTTTTTCTTAAAATAAATGCCATTTAGTTTTAGATTTCATGATGCAACGAAGTGTGACTGCTGTGTCCAAATACTTTTCTGGCCACTGCACAAACTATGTTAGTGAGGGATTCTGGGTAACAGACTTGAACCAGAGGAAGTGCCAAACGCCATTACTGACAGGTTAGTCAGACAATGACAAGCATCCAAAACCCCAAAAACCAGCAACTACTTCTAATGATGCAGAGCCATTAACCAGTCAATGCAGCAGGCAGAGTGAGATAGTGAGCCAATGGGATCTTTATGGGGATCAGGGGGAGGGACTTACTGGAGTATCCCGTTACAGTAGTTGGGGTTTTGGGGCTGTGGAGCTTTAAACCAGGAGGAATACTGAGAGGCGCTAGAGGGACACAATTATAGAAAGGGAAATAGAGACTGAGAAAGAGCACAGGGTAGCTCTGTTCTAAAACCCTGCCATGCTGCCTACATAAGTGGCTTTTTTTAATGGAATCTCGTAAGGAATGGATTTGGAATGCCGTACAGAGGCTGCAAATGTGTGCAACACAGTTTGATGTTAGAATGCTGCTAAACTAACAGCATGATACTCTAATAAGCATGGAAATGTTACATAAATGCTGGGTAAAATACTACTTACCTATTTTACAGTATAAAACTGTTCAGTTTTAAAATTATAATAAAAAATTTGCTTGCCTTATCAGCCATACTGGATTTATTTGCAATGCATTATGGAACTGTGGTATTTGTGAAAAACATACAATTTAATAACAGCATATATATATATATTTATTTTTTTATTTTATTTTTATTTGATCTATTTCGAATTTTCAGTATTTAGCGTGACATGATCCTTCACAAAGTATTCTTATATTATTGTACTTATTGTTTTACTCTGATTTTGATCAAATGAATGTGTCCTTGCTGAATTAAAAAAATATTAATTGCTTAAAAATATATAAATAAGCACAGTAAAAAAAATAGTACAGTATCTCAGAAGGCAGTATAGTTATGCCTACATTCTCGATCAGACTTTGCTAGGTTTTGGAACAGAGCTGATATAGAAAAGGGAACTAATGCAAGTAACAAAAACAACCAGTCGAAAGAAGGAAAATATGCCATAGAGACAGTCAAAGAAAGCATAAAAGAAGGGAAAACTAAAAAAAAATAAAAACAAATAAGTAAAAAATAAATTAAAATTGTAAAAATTAAAATAAAAAATATGACGTAAAAGAGAAGAGCCTACACTACCACACTCCCATCATTCAGATTGACAGAGAATGACACCTGGCACAGAGAACTATACAAATGGACAGACAGACACTTATATAGACACAAGCATATTCATTTTTAAACATAACCCACATAATATGGAATAATACCCACACCACACATAAAAATCTGAAAACCTATCTCCACAGATACTAAATCAGTCTGCACAACTACCTTGCAGACAAAAACGGCTGGGATATTTGGGACATGACAGATAATTTGGACTGCTCTTACAATGTTAAAAGAAACCAGAGGAGGCACTGGACATTAGCTACTCTCCCTGGAATGACTGGATGTAGAAATACAGCCTGTCATAGGCTGAGGGGCAGGCAGTCGGGTGTGCGATTGGTGGACTGACCTTCTTGTGTGATGCAGATGGAGCCGCTGCCCATTCCTACTCTGAGAGCATCCGCTCCGGCATCAATCAAATTCTTCGCCTGAGCCGCAGTCACAACTGCAACACAGAGAACCCTTGTTAACTGTGTGTTTGCAGATGTTATGTTCAAAAAGTTTGTACATAAAACTAACCATTGCCGCCGATGACTTGTAGGTTAGGATATTTCTCTTTTATGTACTTAATCATATTAATCTGAAAGATGGAATTTCCTTGGGAAGAGTCCTAAAGTGAACAGAGAGAAAATAGGTTAACCAAAAAACAAAAATAAATAAATAAAAAATCTTCAAGAACTGATTCACTTAAAGCGGGCCTCACCAGGACAACCACGTCTACACCTGCCTGCACCAGCAGGTCGAGTCTGTATTTGTCATCATTGTGTGTTCCAATGGCTGCGCCACAGAGCAGCTGTTTACGAGAATCCTTTGAGGCCAATGGGAAATCTCGGTTCTTCTTCAGATCTGTCCGAGCGATAATGGCCACCAAACAGCCCTCCTCGTTTACTATAGGAAGCTTACCTATGGCAAACAAACAGTGAGTGCGTTTACATGCAGCCAGTAACCCTTTTAAAACCCGGATATTCACAATAACCCGGTTCCGCACGGC
>JAUCNO010002237.1:0-13124 GCA_032353835.1 Enteromius viviparus
TACTAATTCTTATCCTAATAATAATCATATAATAATATAAATTTTTTGGGAGGGAGAAAAAAAAAAAAAAAATATATATATATATATATATATATACATACATACACATACACACATATATATATACATACACACACATACATACACACATACGTACACATACACATATATATGCAATAATAATAGCAATAATAATAATAATAATAATAATAGTAATAATCGTGATATATATATATATATATATATATATATATATATACACATATATACATATATGCATACATACACACAAACATACACACACATACATACATATGAACATATATACACGTTAATAGTAATACTGATAAGATGGTGGTGACAACAATATTCTGTGATGACGACAGCAGTAATTCAATGAGAAAAGTGCCAGTGATATTGATGATTATATTAATTCCAAAAATATTAGTAAAAGAAAATAACACATATCTATATCCAACACATACCACATCAATTCTAACATCAGTTTCAGTGTTTAAGATTCTTCTCCCCCGCGTTCATGGTATGAGTACAATGTGTATACAGCATGTGTGTATACTTAGATTAATGTGGTGCATTAAAAGCAGGTTGAAGTGCATTAAAATCATAATGCGGAAACCTAGAAGCATGTGGTATATGTTGGTTACATATCCAAATTACTATTATTATTTATTTACATCTTTATTTATAAATATGTATATTTATACTTATATACACACACATATATTTGAAAGTTTTAATGATATATACTTAATATCATAATCTTCATTAAACTGTTGCCGTCCTTAAACAAAATACTATCTTATCAACAGCATCTCATTACTGCCCTTTTTTTTTTCCCCCTCTTTCTTTCCCCTTCTCCCTTCCCCCTTCTCCCCTCTCCTCCTCTCTCCCTCCCTCCCCCTCCCTCCCTCCCCTCCCCCCTTCTCCCCTTCCCTCTCTTTATTAATGTATTAATTAATGTTTATATATGTATGTTTTTTGAAGACATTGCGTGTGAAAAAGGTAGGGTAATGTGAAAAGGTGGGTGGTAAATAAAGGAAAAGAAGACAGAGAAGAAAGAAGAAAAGAAAAGAAAAAATATTAATAATAAATAAATAAATTACAAAAAAAAAAGGGGGGGGGGGGACGCTAGCAAACAAACAACCAGCAAACAGCAGTTACTTATTAAAACGGAATAGGCTCAGCCGCACACTAGCACCATACCCCTATCCCAGACTTCGTACCGGGGGGGTATAGCCCAGCCATCTCCACTACACAACAAACTCGATCATTTGAGTCCATTTAAGTTTGAATTCTGTCATTAAGTTTCTGTTGCAAGCAGACATTCTTTCCATTGAAATATGGTCTAATATTAAATTTTTAAATTGTGATATATTTATCTTATCCTTTGTTTTCCAATTAAGCAAAATTGTCTTTTTGGCAATAGTTAGTACTGTAAGAAGCATGTAGGATTTATTTACGTCCATATTAATATTTGTAAGATCTCCAAGTAAACACACTAAGGGGGAGGCAGGTATAAAGAGCCCTAGTTGTGCGGTTAACTCCTCGCATACCTTCTGCCAAAATGTATTAACCGGTGTGCAGTACCAAAAAGCATGCATATAATTATCCGGTGTGCCATTCTTACAACTTCCACATATATTTGTCTTTTTATAACCCATATTGAACATCCTTTGTTCTGTGTAGTGTGTTCGATGTATAATTTTATACTGTATTAGTTGAAGGTTGGGGTTTTTAGTCATTCTAAATATGTTTGAACAAATTTCTGTCCAGAAATTGGTATCTGGTTCGATATGCAAGTCCCTTTCCCATTTGGTAAAAGGACGTAAATATATTGCGTTAGATTCGGCTAAGTATACATAAATTTTAGAAAGTAGTTTTTTAGATGGTAATTTTAAAAAATGTATTATTATAGGAGCAAGTTCTAGGTCAGATTGCTTAATGCTAAATCTCTTTTGTATAATTGAATTAAGTTGAAGATATTCTAAATATTTGTTTCTATCAATATCATACTTTTCTACTACTTTATCAAATGCCATCATGTGATTCCCCTGAATAATATGTTCTAGGCATCGTATACCTTTATTATGCCACCCTATGAAATGTATCATTTTATTATTAAGTAGGATATCAGGGTTATTCCATATGGGTGTCAACTTACATGGGACCAATGAAAGTCCTTTCATTTTAAGGAACTCCCACCAGGCAGTCAAAGATGTATTAATGGTAATGCTCTTAAAACAGTCATGTCTTCTAAGGGCTTGACTTATGAACGGCAAATCCTGGATATGAATATGACAAGATAAAGTTTGTTCAATGTCCATCCAGGTTTGGTCTAGACAATTTTGTGTAATCCACTTTATAATATATATCAGTCTATTTGCAAGAAAATAGTTATAAAAGTTTGGGAGTTCCAATCCTCCACTGCTTTTGGACATCTGTAATGTTTTGAGACTTATTCGAGGTGGCTTAGATTTCCATAAAAATTTTGAGATTAAAGAGTCCAATGATTGAAACCAAGTCCGTGAGGGTTGATTTGGAACCATTGAGAAAATATAGTTAATCTTCGGCAGAATCATCATTTTAATTGTTGCTACTTTTCCTATAAGTGATATTGGTAAGATACTCCACCGGGTAAGATCGTCTTCTATCTTCTTTAATAAAGGGCTATGATTTAATCGTATCAAATCCGATACCTTACTGGAGATGTTGATACCCAGATATCTAATATTCCCCCGTTGTAAGGGTATATTTGGGTTAAACTGAAAGTCACTGGATAGTGGAAGGACAGTTGATTTTCCCCAATTAATAGAATAATCTGAGACAGATGAGAATTTATCTATAAGTATTATAGTCTCTGAAAGAGAGCTCTGTGCATTCTGAAGGAAGAGTAGTATATCATCCGCATAGAGGCTAATTTTATGAGTCATATTTAAAGTTTGAATTCCTTTAATGCTATTATTCTTACGAATTGCAGCTGCCAATGGTTCAATAAATATAGCGAATAATGATGGAGAGAGTGGGCAACCTTGCCTGGTGCCTCTTTGGAGAGTAAAACTTTGTGAAATCTGATCATTTGTTTTAACACAAGCCATAGGTGTGCTGTATAATATTTTAATCCAGGATAGGAAATTCTCCTTAAATCCAAATTTCTGTAAGGTTGCAATTAAAAATTTCCAATTAACCCTGTCAAATGCCTTTTCTGCATCCAATGAGACAATTATTGCTTCCTTCTTCCTAATGTTACAGTAATCTATTAAGTCAATTAGTCGCCTCATGTTATTGATAGATTGACGACCTTTAATAAACCCAGTTTGGTCTTGGTGTATTATATGTGGTGTTATTTTTTCAATTCGACTAGCTAGTGCTTTACTGATAATTTTAATATCTACATTCATTAGTGATATTGGCCGGTAGCTGGATGGAAGTGTAGGATCTTTGTCTGGTTTAAGAAAGATGTTGATATCTGCACAATTCATATTTGAAGGGAGTTTAGAGTTTTCTTTAATTTCATTAACCATTTTATAAAATACGGGTGCTAACAGAGGCCAGAATGTCTTATAGAATTCCACTGGGAAGCCATCTGGGCCTGGGGCTTTCCCGTTAGGCATTTGTAGTAAAGCATTCTGAAGTTCCATTAATGAGAGTGGTGATTCCAGAACCATCGTTTTTTCATCACTTATTTTTGGTAGGTCGATATCACTCAAAAACTCTTCTATTTCAAGATTAGATAGATTAATATTAGATGAGTATAATGTTTTGTAAAATTCTTTAAATACCATATTTATCTTTTCAGGACTATGTGTTATTTTCCCATTAGTGTCTATCACTGAAGAAATTATTATTTTTTCTTTATTCTGTTTTAATTGATTCGCTAAAAATTTACTTGATTTATTGCTATATTCAAAGTTCTCTAGGCGCAACCTTTGGAGCTGAAATTGTATTTTTACGTCCTTTAATTCTTTCAATTGCGATTTCAGTTTTCTCAGCTCTTTAAAAACGTGATCCTCTTGAGAGATGATATGGGCTGCTTCTAAGGTTTTAATTTTTTGTTCTAATTCTAACTCAAGTGTGTTTTCCTTTTTCTTTTTATATGACGAATAAGAAATTATTCTACCTCGTATAACAGCCTTTGCCGTCTCCCAGAGTACACACGGAGTAGTGTCAGGCAAGTCATTTATTTCAATAAATGCAGCCCATTCTTTTTTCATAAATTCTTGGAACTCTGAATCTATAAGTAATGATGTATTCATTCTCCACCGTCTAATTGATAGTGCACTAGCTTCCCCCGTAATAGTCATAGTGACTGGTGCATGATCGCTAATAGTGATTGGTTGGATTTTTATGTCACATATATTTTTCATCATTGATTTGCTAATAAGAAAGAAATCTAAACGGGAGTAAGAATGGTGAACTGGTGAAAAAAATGTGTATTCTTTAAGCATAGGGTTACAAGATCGCCAAGCATCACACATACCAAAATCATCAATATAGTGCTTTATTATTTCCGATGACTGACAACTTCGACAACTAACTGCTTCACTAAGTCGATCAATTTCTGGATTAAGTGTCAGATTAAAGTCTCCTCCTATTATAATTTCTCTATCGGAGTACGCTGATATTGCTGCAAAAAGAGAGTGGAAAAATTGTGGGTCATCATTATTTGGGCCGTAAATGTTAGCGATACACATCTCTTTATTATGTGCAGAGATGATAATAATTATGAATCTTCCTTCGGGATCTATAATTGTATCTTTACAGCTAAATGATATTTTTTTGTTAATTAGGATGGCTACACCTCTTTGTTTTGAATTATAACTCGCTAGGTATACGTGTGGAAATTGAGCTGGATGTAATGCATATTGCGCCATTATGGTCATGTGAGTTTCTTGTAGTAGAACAATGTCTGCTTGTAATGTTGTTAAATATTCTAAAACCTTTTGTTTTTTTGCAGGTGAGGTAACTCCTCGTACATTCCAAGTAACAAAACGCAACGTATTCATACTAACTGACTAAGAATAATCAGAGGAAATAAAATAAGAATAATAAGAATACGAATAACAATCATCATAATACTTATGCATATATGGGTTAGTGGGCCTGTACATGTTTGAGCTTGAGTGTATAAATGTCGCATGTTTGTGGGGGTGCGGATGCCTGTTTGTATGAGCATTTGGGTGTTTGCTTGAGTGTGTAACTCAGAAGGGGAGAGATAAATAAATGGATAAACGAATTATAAGAAAGTAAAAAGAGAAAAATAAACAAAAAAAGAATAACAACAATAGAAGCAGCAAAAGAAACTAACAATAACAATCCATTATGGTTACAATGACAGCAGAGACGAAAACAATGATAACAACAATATTGATTATAGTGAAGGTTTAGGAGTGAAGCCCGAAATGTAGTTGATTGAATTATGCAAACTAATATTAGCAAGTCCATAAGCGGATCAGTATATGCAAAGCGTGCGCTAATTAGTCTTAAATGCCCCACCTTTAACTGAGATGTATTAAGTTTGTTTTACCTTCATCGACGAATCTACCTTAGGATATAATGTCTTCAGTAGAGCCATGGCGTGATTTCCTTGTCACGGTATAGTTGACCATTAACGTAGAGTCTGTCCACGGTGACTACGGCCCGGGATCCCTCCGCTATTAACTTCTTACGAATGGGAAACAGGATTCTGCGACGATCCAAGATTTCTTTGGGAAATTGATCATTAATGCCGAAGTCCGTCCCTCTGAGCTCTCTGCCTCGGCTCTTCACCATCTCCTTCTGTTTAAAGTGTTCGAACTTCGCTACGATGGGCCTTGGACGTTGTCCTTCTCTCCTCTGCATCCCTACACGGTGGATGCGATGAAAGGTGATGCTTTCAACAGTGTCTGATGGAAGTTTTAATTGTTGCTGAATGAAGTTTTTTAGGGTGAATTCAGCATTTTCCTCTGCACACTCTGCGATTCCGGAGAAAACGAGGTTGTCCCGCATACTTCGCGCTTGAGTGTCGAGGATAGATTCTTTCATACGTTTATTGTCTTCAGAAAGTTTCGCCATGCCGTCTGTTAGGGACTTTACAGACTCTCTGAGGATCTTATTCTCCGTCGCTAATGATTCCACTTGATGTTGACTATATTCCAACGATTCACGCAAGGCTTGAAATTCTTTATGTAGGATTTCGACCAGTGCTAATCTGGCGTCAAAACTGGTAAGTTTATTATTAATGGATATCAATATGTCCGCGTGTTCTTTTTTTGGTGACACTGGACTGGCTGGAGTACACTCCGAGCGAGTTCTCTTCGAAGACGGCGTTGTTTGGCTCTTCTTCATGACGAGATATTGGTAATACTCGTCTACGTAATTCTCCAAATCTTCCAAGGTGTCTTCGTCCAGGTTGTAGTGGATGAAAGTTCAAGTACTATAAATAATATTTACGGGGCTTATTTAAGTTGGCTATCCAATTTAGGTATTTATTGTTCATTCAAAAAGATGCTGCCATTTTGGATTGCGCGCTCTTCTCACGCGGTCTCAAAACATCGCGAGAACGATGAATGTAGTTTCTAATTAAAGGACATGTACATGTATACATGTCTTTTCTGATGGGCCCTGGTAATTAGCCATCATGCAACAGCAGGACCACATCTGGTTTACTGTGCCCGCCAAGGTGAGGGGAACTGGGGAATCCCAAATGTGGTACTCCTTCACTCGCCGAATCGCACGTTCAACAAGGATTCGCAATCTTGCAATTGCCTGGGTTCTCTCGGTTTCTTCTCTGCTGAACTGATCATGGTGTTTAAAGGGGGGAATGATTAATTTTGCCCTTACATCCTCCAGTAGCTTTCCAATGAGGAAGCCCTTGTCTGCCATTACCTCATCACCTGGCTCCAGCATGGTCAAGATTCCTGAATGCTTTGTCAACTCCTTGTCAGAGATCGAGCCAGTGAATAACTGTGATACAAATGTGATTGCACCACAGGGGGCAATTCCAATTAAACCTTTGAAGGTGGTGTAGCTTTTATAAGAGGAAAATGTTTCAGAGTGGAGTGTAATTGCCTCTGGGCTCTCACATCTGAATTCTGTGCAATCAATAATAACCCTCACATTTGGGCAGTACTGCTGAAATTTCACAGGCATTGTTCGTCTCACCTGCTCTCGGGTCATCCAGATTGGAACAGATCCTAATACAAGGTACAGGTAGTTTGACCATGTAATTACGATCCGACTCACAGTAGAGGTGCTCACTCCAAATATCTCAGCCAAAACTCTCTCTCGAAGACCAACAGCGACCCGCAAGCAAAACATAAAAAACTCATCAATGAGCTGGATCTTGCGCTGGGGGCTTGGCTTAACAGCATCTTTGTCTAAAGAGGAAATTCCAATCCTCTTGGCTTTTGACCAATAGACAATTTTAGATGCTGAAGGCTCAATGGATCGCCAGAAAACATAAAATATGTTTTTTGAGGAGAACCGTGTGAGGTATCTGAAATTTTCATCAGACACACACCACCTGTCCAGTAAAGCCCGTGATATGGTAAGGCTTGACACCAGTTCTTCCAACTCCTTTATTTTTTCCAATGCCTCATCAAGTGCACCTAGTTAAAGTAAAGCAAACAAAAATAAATGTATTAATTTGTGTAAAACATGACACTACAAAAAAAACAACTAATTCATTTGAAAAAACAAGTATGCAATATTATACTTGTTGCTTAAAACATCAAATTATATTTTTTATTCACTCCAACAGACGTAAATTAACCTCAGAAACTATTATTAAATAGTATGAATTATGTTTGTACAACAGGTGGTTAGAATTGTCTTATTTATGTGATTTGAGCCAGCAAGAGAGCAGTATAAACGGGACGGGAAATGTATAAAAACCCCTTTCTAACCTGCTCGACTGTTAGCATAACTGCTACCATGTGCTACCTTAATTGTATGACATTAACGTTAAATCTACCAATACAAATAAAATATTCTACATTTTATTAATACATAGTTACCAATAAACATTATTGTATTCGTTAACACTACACTCACCTGGGGCTGGACGGCTGTTGTTATCATGCTCCTGCACCAGAAACGCTACATCAGCACTCTCCATTTCGACATCTACTGCTTCCTCTACACCACAAGCACCTCCTTTTGACGTCCTAGTCTGGCGTGATTTAACTTCTCCCCAACTGTTCCATGCAAACCTGGAAGGCACAGCCTGCGGTACAAGATACTTACGACCGGACTCTGGATGGACACGGATCTCATTCTCAGAGAAATGCTTAGCACACACAAAAGTGCTCCCTTTCTTCACAGTAAATGTCGCCCCCTCCTCTGTCCGTATGGCCCAAATCCAACGTTTTTTACATTTTCGTCGGTGGGAAAACTGTGAAATGACAAGCAAGGCTGTTTCTTCTTTGAATTAGAACACAAAGGCACGCTACACGTCTGACTACTTTTGGTTTCCGCCATTTTTTGACAACCGAATGAAGCTAGCGCTTTCACCGGAAAAAAGTTTACCCTACTTCCGCTTTGCCTACGTCACGTTGTGAAATAGGCCTATCACTCCTACAGTGATATGACTGTGTGTTCAGCTCCCATACACCTCTGTGTGTTTGTTCACCTCAGTCTGGCACGGGGCAGCTGGTCAATCTCTTTACTGATCTCTGTCACACTCTGGTGGCGATGGAGCCTTCCTGCAGTGTCTTAATGTTGGTCAAGAGTCCCTCTACTGGCTTGGGCACATCATCTTCACACAAAGCTGTAGAAGGTAGTGGTGGAGGTTCTGGTCCCGCTCCTATCGATAGTATGATGTGTGTTTGCGTATGTCAATACCCCAGTCATCCCCCTTGGCAAGGGGCAGCTGGTCAATCCCTTTTCTGATCCAGTTTGAACCATTCGTGCTCTAAGATCTGCTCTAATGTTGGCCGCTTCAATGGATTGCGTTTCAGACACTGGGAGATCAGATCGTAGCAAGCTGTAAAAGAAGGGGATGTTAGTAAAGAGCACGTAACACACCAGAGCTGATGGGTGAAAATACCTTCTGAAATATCTGATAAAAGCTATAGATTCTTACCGTCTGATACGTCAGCTTTCTGAGCGGGAAGACAGGCTTTCTTCATTTTCTTTATTGTGGAAAAGGGCAGCTGCTTGTTCAGCATTAGGTGCAACACAACACCCAGAGCCCAGACATTTGATGTGACAGCATGGAATCTGCGTGCTGTGAAGACCTCTGGTGGTGAGAACAACTCATCTCCTTTAAGAAAGACAAATGTATGATATGATGTATGTACAGTGTATTATTTCACATATTTTTCAGAAAACAGAATAAAACACAATCTAATGGAAAAAGTCATCTTACCTTCATATTCCAACCTGTCATAGCCAGCGTTGTTGAGCAGCAAACTACAGCCAAAGTCAATCAGCTTGATGTCCAGAGTGTCTGTATTCACCAGGATGTTTCCATCGTGGAGGTCGTTGTAAAATACTCCACACTTGATGCAGTGCTGCAACGCCAGGACTAACTGACGCAAGATGCTGCGAGCGACCGCTTCAGTCAGTCTTTCTGGTGAATCTCTGATTAACTTTTCCAAGGTCACACATGGCTGAGGGAACTCCATGCTGATCCAGAAGCCGTCACTATCAGACCACTCATACATCTGGATGATGTAGGGACACGCTGGAAAACTTCTCACCATCAGCATCAGCCCTACTTCTGTAGGAAGAGGTCTGGGACAACAAGGCTGAAGAAAAATACAAGACATCGAACATTAGCCAGCTGTAGATTTAGGTTTCACAGAGCAGCGTTACATGAGTCTGCTCCTCTAAACATTCATTCTTCAATCTTTACCAACTCACAATCTGAAGAAGATTATGGATGATAAACTCTGTATCAGTCAGTTTCTTGATCACAACCTGCGAAGAGAGAAGAAAAACACAAATATTATGACATTTTCTTCCATTCCCCAATCTGTCATTTATATTAAACACACGTTTAGATGAAGTGAACATAGATCTCTAAATAAGAAGCAAAATGTTCAGGAAAAGTGTTACCTGTTGACCGTCTGATTTTCGGATTGCCTTGGACACCACGCCAGACACTCCGCGTCCTAACCGATGTCCCAGGTCGTATGATTCCTCCAAAGGTTCTGAAACACAAGAGATTGCAGAATAGTCTTAGTTTTCTTGTGTTAAATGACACGTCTAATATCATATCCCTGCTTTCTGTATCTTAAACAGTCTAAATGTGACAAATATGCATTTTAATAAACAAATGTGTTACTTGTATTTGTTAAAAAAGCACACCATGTACAGTTTAGGGGTAAAAACTGTGGTCATTAGTGCTGGGCGCTATGACCTGTAATGGAAATTTTTGAAATTCACTAATTAAATACAACACATTGATTATATTAATCTCACCTAGAATACATTTAAATGCATTTAAGTCATATATGTTTTCTATTAAATTATTTTATAAAGTGTGATTGATAGTTCTCATTCCTAAGTAGGATACAGTGATATTGTGTAAGAGTGAAAGAACCAGACATCAACAGTATGCGAGTAGCACCATGGGGTGATGTGCTTCAATTCATTTTCATTGGCTAGATGAGGATTTTGTTACTTTGAAATGTATACTTTTGACTATAAAATCTCTGGTCTGTGAGCTGCACCCTTTTATCTCTTTGCTCACAGCCAGCTGTGTGTAAACCAGATCATTTTCTGCAGAAAATAAAAGACAAAGGCAACCTCTGTTTGGCTTTTCATTTTTAGTCTTCACAATTATTTTACTCGTAAGAAATTCTACAACAATTCAAAAAATTTAGTAAATCACAGTATTTGACCAAATTATGCCGGTGTACATTTTAGGACAACCTCAGACCTCAGTCATAAAAAGAAAATGCATCCAGCCTCAGACTAAACCACCTTTGTTAATGTACTAAAGGACATCGTGGCTTAGACTGAAAGGGTTCAGGTCTCTGAAGAAACGATGTCAGGTGTCAGGTCTCGTACAATCAGACACAGGGCGAAACGGATTCAGATTAAAAAGGCATCTGACAAAAAGTCTCAGGTGGAGTGTGATGTGTTGCGTTGCCCCGTCCCGGTTTTATTTAAACTGTTTTATTAAATGCTAAACTAGTTCAATTTTATGCATAAGATTGCATAGGACTACTTATTTTTTTCAAACAAAACATGTGTCCATAATTTTTAGAGTCAGTAAACGGAGACAGTTGCTTGGAAATATTGCTTTGTACTGATTTACTGACAGGTCTGCTGCGGTATGACCAACTGGATTCACTTGTTCTCTCGAGGAGCAGCACTGAGACATCTTCCAACCCAACCATAGCAAGCTTTACTCAGAACAGCGGCTTGGTTTGTCAGTATGTATATTCTCTGAAGAAAGCTGTTCAAAGGGTCTGAAAGTTGTTCAGTCTAGTGCTGAAGTGGTGCTGGTGTTTGTTAGACGAGGAAGCTGATGGCGGTGGGTGTTTGTGTTCCTCTTCTACTAATTCTACAGCTTCAGTTTCAGGACTTTCACACTTATTAACACATACAGCCCGAACCCTAACCAAAGTGCAGCAGTAAAAAGAGACCCTTTCTGTTTCTCATTCCGAGCATTGTTTCAGTGGTGTATCAGGGTATTTTTAATTTTATATCATAAGAAAAATTAGCACAGGTGTTCGGTCCAAACCGGTGTACCACCCAGCACTAGCGTTAATGTAGGTGGTATTAGAATAGAATTGCAGACTTACCGGTGTTTGGCCTCCCGTCTATGAGATCTGGCACAGCTGCAGGCTCAGGATCAGACTCACGCAGAGCAGGAGACTCCTCTCTTGACTTTCTGCTGCTTAACTTTTCTCCTTAATTAAAGAAAAAAAAAGAAACATATTAGAAATGTGTCAAATTACCACAAATGAAACATCAGTGATTAGTTAATGTCTACTTCGTAGCAAAAAGAAAATATGGTAGAAATAAAATAAGTCTACAGTAGAGCTGCACAATTAAGCGTTAATGCTATTAATTGATAAAACGGGTTAGACACAATATTTTATTTATTACAGAAATGTAAGTTCACAGTCCTGAAACGCTGAGACTATGAGAGTAAAATGAGACCAAGAACAGCAGATAACTTTTTCTCTTTAATAAATGCAGCTACAATAATCTCACCTTTTGAGTCAGACATTATATCTGAGGTAAGGTTGATCACCTCTAGCTTCTCCACACTAACGTTATAATTCTTCATTTCACTTGGCTTCATTAAAAACATATAGAAACTTTGTCACTTCTGAAGATTTCACAACCAAATGACCGTCTCGCTGAAGATTCGCTTTAAATGCATTCTAATTTAGAACGCTGTGATTGTGACGTCACCGCACCACCGTCTTCTTCTAAAATGGCACGTGTTTGAATTTGAAAGCTGGTCAGAATACACTTTTGTCCTGTTGTTTTTGCTGTTAAATATAATTGAAATATATTGTAACTTAAGTAACGCTGCATTTTAATAAAACAAGGCTTTACCGAAGCGCTGTCTAAGAGACACGGGTGATTGTTCGAGCTTTTTGAACCGGGCAGAAACATCACTTAACAGCGAACACGGTCATATATTCATTTACTTCATTGTATAACGTTAATTTAGAGTTAATATCACAGTTTTAAGAATGACTTACTCATTAAGGAAATAATCGTTGAGCAGTTCGTCATTTTTAAACAGTAATTAGTCTGTCTGGGACGACAGGGGGTTATGATTTACTGTTAAACGGTGATGAGAAGTTCGGATCATTTTAGCGACTCGATCGGATCTTTGAGTCTCATTCAACAACATGAACGAATCTTTTTCTAGTCATTTCGTTTATTTCGTTAATTTTAGCAAAACATGATTAAAATGTAATGTATCACTTCCCTTACATGTGTACTATTGATCACACAACTAACAATAAAAACTATGATGCTCTAAAGAACAGTAAAGATTCATTTATTGGTAGCTCTCCAGTTTTTACGAGTCCTTAGGTGCGTTCGACTTCATGCTGCGCTGCGCAGACCGATGAGTAGCATGAAGCTGCAGACCCGGAGACCCAAATGCACTCTCAGACATGCACGCTCAGACGCTCAGAGATGCACCT
>JAUCNO010002238.1:0-13119 GCA_032353835.1 Enteromius viviparus
TGATATATATCGTATCGTGAGCTGAATATCGTGTATCGTATCGTATCGTGAGATTAATGTATCGCTACAGCCCTACAAATGTGGCACATTTATTCAACCTTTTATGACTGAAAACAATGGAATGTCTTTCAGCATCTCATGCATGCCATCTAGCTGTTTTTGAATTCAAAAAAGTAAAAAGGTAAAAGACCCACTGAAGCAGTCAGACCGGCTTAGTTCTGATGTCATCATCTGTTATGAAACAGGCAAATAGGCTATCACAATAAACCATTAAATACCCAAAGAACTGTTTCAGAAAAACTATCCATGGGCTAAAACACAGCTTGTCTTGGTAATGGAACTAAACAAACAATGTGTTTGCCATAAACACCTGAACGTGTTACACAAGACTTCCCTGTTTAGGGATCCTAGTTTAGTTTTCCACCGGAGTTCTGCTGCATGCTTCACACTAATTAGATGTGGGTGGATTGGGTTTAAAGGCTTACAGGCAGTGGTGGAGCTTGCCGTTTTGGTATGTGAGAAAGCCTGTTAGTTTCAATCAGTAGAAGTAGGAAAATACCAAAATCAAACCAGCTGCAAAGAGGAAATGGCCTCAAACAGTTCAGAATATATCTGTCTGTCATCTGTCTATCTATCTATTTTTGATCATTACAGTGACTCAGTATAAGTTTGCAGTAGTTTGTTGTACTTTGCTCATTTATTGATATACACACTATAGCTTTGTCATCAAGCATTCACAATTTCATACACGTTTACTTTTAAAAAAGCTTATTGGAGGTGGAAGTGGTAAGGAATAGAAAGTATGGCAAGTTTGGCTGTGTTGCCACAGTAACATGTCGGTCATATCCACAAACCGTATCTAATGAACAATAATTATGTGTAATTACTAAACCATCTAAACCAATTCATCTGCAACACTGTGTGTGTCTGTAAGAGAGAAATAGAGGGACTGGTACAAACTCTTTTTCTGCTTCGTGAGGTTTGGCCATTATGTGGCCAGTGTAACACAGCTTCCCTATTTAAACTTTCCATCTACAACAGCAAATAACAACAAGTTACAGAGTATGTATGTGGATACTGCTTTCATTCACTCCCTCATTCTCACATGAAAAAGACACACACTTCTCAGTCAAGCTATACTGTGATCTCTCCTGCAGTGTCAAGGTTGTCTCTATTCTCACACTTTTGTAATCATGCAATAAGACTCAAATACATGTAAATTCAAATCATTTTTCTGTACACTGCTGGAAGAAACACAAAGGACTGGGCAGAAATGAGAAAACGCCACTCGCTGCTTCCATGGATAATTATAAGCCACCTTCAAAACCAGGGCATATTGATCTTCTGGCAGGAGTCAAACAAGTAAAAACCCCAAGAGTACAGACCAAGGGAGTTTGATGGTCAGCGTTAAACACTACTGAGGCTTTCAAGGAAACCAGTGCTGGTCTTATTCTGAAAAGTAAGACCTTTCTGACAAGAAACATTTGGTTTCCGTGACAAAAATACATATATAACAGCATAGACAGAGCAGAAATAGCGATTTTTACAGAAATGATAATTACAGAAATACAGAAGTTTTAAATATGACATTATGACTATAAAACATTGATTTATGAAAATATGAGATATAAATAAAATACATATTTTTTCTGAAAAAACATACTTGTCATTACATGTATAGCCTCGTTCATTTGTATCACTCCTCTTGTTGTGTTTTAGATAATATTTTAGGCAATATGTAATAGTTTAGACTTCAAATTTAGATAACAAAGATAAACAGTGTTGCCAGATTGGATTGACAATTTTCAGCCCAAAAGCTCACAGATACCCGCCCAAATTCTTAGCTATCAAAATAATATGATTGAATGCAAATCAAGGTTTTTAAGCGGCATTTTTTTTACTGCATGATAATCCGACATAATAAATGATAAAATAACAATTTAGTGCGCCTACCTTTCTCTCTTTAATTTCACACAGAACTGGAAAGTCTTTGAAGCTTACATTGAACATTATACAAAACTTTGCACAGTCGGAAGTAACAAGTCCAACAGATTTCAATACTAATCTGAACCGTATGAACAGGTGTAATTCACGTTTTGAGAGTTAAAACTCTGCTCTACACCATATTTATTTAGCCATGAGCACTATACAGTTACTCCTGAATCATGAAGTCTGTATGCGGCTGCGACGTCAACATCAGCACAGGAAGCAGTGTGCGTGTGTTTAGTAACGTTGTGATGACTGATTGGATGCGGCATGCATGGGCTTGTATGTTAACTAATTAGTCTATATAATTCATATGTTTGGAAACCGCCAAAATGACCCCAAACCAGCCCAAAGCCAATATTTACCTGCACAAACAAATTAAAAACTGCCCAATTGGACAGAAACCCGCCCAATCTGGTAACACTCAAGATAAAGCCTATAAGAGGGATCATACAAAATGAAGGTAACTGTTTATTTAGTACTGACCTGATTAGTGTATTTCACATTAGTGATGTGCAAAATAAAATTCACAAGAGAAAATAATAGTTGAATTTATTAAAATGAATGTATTGTTACCTGAATGATCCACAACTGTGTTTATTTGTTTATTGATAGTTGTTCATGAGTCCTGAACAGTTAAACTGCCTGCTATTATTCAGAAAAATATTCTTTAAATTTATAGCATTTTTGTGTATTTGAACCCTTTCCAAAAATGACTACGATTTTGAGATCCATCTTTTCACACTGAGGGACATGCAACTATTACAGAAGCTACAAAGGCTCACTTATTCTCCAGAAGAAACATAAACAGCTGGGGGGTGAAACTCTCTGAATTTGAAGATCATGATCAATTTAACTTGTCTTCTGGAAAACATGCAACTATCTTCTGTGCAATATATATTTGACAAGGACCATTTGGTTAACCCTATAAATTCATATATAGTAGCAACAGCAGGGCACAAATTGTCGCATAGTAAAATAAATAAATAAATACATTTCAAAGTTCAACTGTGAAATTGTTGTGGTTGGATGTGCAAATTCTATTCATCTCTTTCTGAATAATATGCCCCATATACACTTCATCTATTGGCTGGTGCTGGATAAATCAGCTTTTCTTTTCTTCCTCCTGTGATTCTGTTTCACTTGCTCTCTTTTCATGCATGAAGGCCTGAAATAATCCGATTTGGCTTTCCCTGAACTTGGCATATCAAAGACGAAATTCAACCAGATCCGTCTGTTTGAGGTGTTTTGAAAAAATATGCTTCATGTCACTGACATCGGTCCAGACAACACCTCAGAAACACAGGAAACAAAGTCTGGAGCCAGAATTAAATGCTGACCAGCTTTGGGAGACAGTCTGAGAGGGTAAGGGTGGGTTGGGGGTCACATGCATGTCTGACACTAAAAAACAAAGCTTACAAGGAAAGTTTAAATAGCATAGACAAGTATGGAAACATTCAGAAACATCCTATCAAGATAAATTAGAGTATTTGTGCAAACCGACTCCCAAAATGTATGACAAATGCTATGCAGAAGTCTCTGAGCGCAATCACTGGTGTCATTTTGCACTTGGTTACAACTGACATCACAGGTCAGACGCTAAAGGTCAGAGGCCAGGAAGGGAACACAGGGAAGAAGATAGGAATGAAGAGAAGACCACAAGAGATGCCCCAAATAGAAATACTGATAGATGCATCTGCAGCAGCTGAATTATGAAGTGCTTGTAAACACACACACACACACACACACACATACCATGCCAGCAACCCACTGCGTTCATGACACTTACCATCCTGTGTCTGACAAAAACTCCACACACTCACACTGTATTATACACAGTATGAATAATGAATATGTTAATTGCCATCTTAAATGCGGAAAGAAAGCTGCATCTGAAGTTAAATATATACCAGAAAAAGTTGCATTTATTACAATTAGAAAAATATTTAAAATTGTTGACTGAATATTTATATAAAAATATGAAAGTAAAGAGAAAAAAATTCTAAATTTGAATAAAATAATGGAATACTGAATGAAATATTTAACAAACTGATTTTGCATCAAGATCTACTAAAATCATATACTGCACAGTACTAAAAAAAATTGATTGCATTGTTCAGCACATCATATTGCATGTATTTAGTCATCTAGATTTGAGATAACTCGACAATTCAGCTTTATCTTTACTGATATAGTAAGTAAATAAAAGTCTAAATTAAAATAAAAAGCACAATACAGAAGATAAGAGTATCAGATAATCAGACTGTTTAGAAATATTTTTAACATTCAACAACTGGTAATTTATCAAATATAAATGCTATGAATATATAAATGGTAAGAAAAAAATCTTTTTTTTTTACAGAATTTATTCTAAAATGTAGCACTTTTTTAAGCTGCTGGAGGCAAAGTGAGGTAAAGGACAACTAAAGCAACTTTTCAGAGTTCAAAGTTCAGATGAACTTACCTGAGCTCTATGCTTTATTTGCTTCTTAAAGTATTTCCAAAAAATGCAAATTAAACATGAAGATTTTGTCTGTTTGAAATGCTCACACAATCCCTTTGAATGCCTACACAAGTCTGAGAGCTCCTTCAATCACTCACACATGTACACACTCTCTGCCACTGTGGGTAGAGCTGTGACTGAAGCACACATACAGCTGAAGAGAGAAAGAGAGAGAGAGAGAGAAAAAGGGAGGGAGGGAGGGAGCAGGCAAGAGTATGAGGAGAGAGAGAAAGGCACGTTGTAACTGTGGATAAAGACTTAATGGCACTCTAACCCTTTGGCATATGTCCAACCCACTCATTATTTTTCTCTCATTCATTCTCTTTTTAGTAAATAGCTTCAATCTCTAACATTGCCCAAACTCTGTATCTCCTCAAATTAACATTCCCATGTAACAGGAACTATTTGACTCTGGTCTTTCATTTGAATTGGTCTTGAACTGAATTCAAGATTTTTTAGAACTCAAATCTGAGTATTCAAACTTTAGGGGTGAATAGAGGACATCTCTTAAATGGACAACAGACTGCAATCAGGGTTACATGCACATAATTTTGCAATAAAAATCCAAATCAAGACTTCCAAAAAGTTTTTCACAGTTATTGGATATTCCTGTGCACACGAAAACAACCATTTTTAAATAAACCAAGGCATATATTTTCACTTTCCTGCTCTTGCCATTTATTTGTGATGCATTTTAAGAATTTTGGACAAAAGCATGATAAATTGCAAAATGAGCATAATGATGGAAATAAATATTTATTGTTTATAAATGGCCTTTTATGTTTAAACAACAAACTGTACCTTGTAACAGTTACCATTATTATTATTCTTTAAAAGTAATTAACTTTTTTTTATAGATTAAAATGCTTGCTGAGGAATCATATGACTCTGACTCTGAAGATGGCAGCTTCTCCATCTCAGAAATAAATTACATTTTAAAATGTATTTAAAACAGAAAAAAGCTCATTTAAATCATAAAATATTTTACAATATGACTGTTCTTCTGTATTTTTGATAAATGCAGACTGGGTGAGAATTACAGACTAAAAATAAAATATCTTACTGACCCTTTTAAAGCATTCTGTGAACAAACTGTTTACATGACCCAAAACTCAGGCGTATTCCATCTTAATTGGTCTTATTTTGGGAGGTGTGTGGAGCCCGGTGTATTCTGGGTATTATTCTAGAACTCTATTGAGCTCACACAATAGCCAAACACAGAAAAACAATTTCTTGCTGCTTCAGCTCCGCTCTTGCCCATGCCAGCATGTCCAGGTCACAGTCCAGTGGGCACCTTACCAACACTCTCTCATTGACACATTAACACAATGAAACTGGCGAACATTGCTTATGCAACACACAAAACAAATAAAAAACAATTATAGTATTGTGTCAGTTGCATGGGATGCATTGAGCATGTCAGTAATCTTTAGGGGCCTAGACAGAAATAGCACGTTTTAGTATTGGACAGAAAAGCCCACTTAGCACTGAGCTAAAAACAGAGCTAACAGCACCTGGTCTCCGTCAAACAGATGGTTCTCACCTGTTCCATCTATGCATTCTGGGACAGTGAAAGACAAGATACATAAGTAGGCAGGTCATCTTATCACTGATAACTTTTTTTGGAACCGGCAGAGGCATGTTATATTTGCACAATAACACAATTGTGTTGTATACAGTACAGTTAATCCTTTATTTGGGGTGAGGTTTAAACGTGTTGTGGCATATTGAGATTGTTACATTTCGCAGACCTTCATGGAGAGTTAGCAACTCTCAGTCTTTCAGCCCATAAACAGGTGGAACATTTGGGTGGGGTATTTATGGAGCTTGTTGCATAGAGCTCAGAAAGTACTCATACCCCCAGAAACAAACTCATATCTGTGCATCAAAGCATTCGTAAACCAGCACACGGTACAGGAGGATGCACAGACACACCCACTTTTATAAGAAAGAAGTCTAGCATTAAAAAGTGTGCCTGCGTGATTACTTTCTTTTCTACAAACACATTCACATGTACACAGTCTGCGTCCCACACCTCAACAGTGCCCGCTCTGTGTTAATTTATCTGACCAAGGAGGTGCTAATGTTTCAAAGCCAGTCCTTTACAAACAGAAACACAAACATTTTTTTGCTCTAATTATAAATAATGATTACTATTGCTGACACCAAAGGCAATTCCGCCTCAGAGTAAAAACTAATGAAAAGTCAATTGTAAGATGTTTAAAATTAGAAATAAAGCACACTGTCCGATATAGAAAGCTGAGAAAGGCTGCTTCTGCAGGTAGCATATGGAAGTAGGATTCAAAGCCAACTTTTTAGTCATTTTTAGACCAGAACATTGTATGGCAAATGGATAAAAACAAAACATTCACTTTTGGTCGTGAAGCTAACTTTCCTTTAAATCTTTCACATCCCGTCTGTTGACAAAGACTGGTGGATTTTTATAGGTAGCATAGATGTATAAAGTCTATGGGTCGCCGTGATTTTGCCAAGACATGATCCTTTATCAACATTAGTGTCCAAAAATATAGTCTTATTTCAATCCCTACCAAAAATGCATTGCTAAAATTAGTGGGAAATGATAGCTGATCAACAATCGTAATCTTAAAACAGATATTTCCTCAAAAATGATCCCTCAAATCTGATTGGTTGATTGGAATGTTCTTCCAGGAACATCTTGTACTTGATGTTATTTGATGTTATTTATGTTATGTTGTATCTGTTGACTTTTTAAAGTAATGTACAGTAGTAACATCCTTTTGGAATTCTTTTTTTACTGCAGATCATTAAACCATTATGCTGTTTCAGACGTTAGTCCAAAATCAGGGAGATACCGTTCTGCACTGAGCTGTCAGACACAGTTATGTAATGAAAATTAAAGTCACACATAAAAGTCACATTTGCAAGATAAAAGTCATGTTGCTATACAAACAATTACAAATTACAAGCTATAGTAATACTGCAAGTTATGTTGCGCAATTACTTTTTCTTTGGCTCTGAGGCAGAAACAAGCTTTTATATCTAAGGGATGTTTTGACAGATTTAACTAACTTCTGGGAACAATTTTGTCCCCAAAGTAAACACAATAAAGCTCTGTGTGAACCAAGCCACCAAAAGAACAAAGAGAACCAAACCTCTGTTAACTTTCAATAAGCTCTGGATCTTCAGTGCATCCACTCACAAAAAGTATGACATAATGATTGTTTTTACAATGTAAAGACAGCACAGAAGCTGCATCTTTCATCCATTTTTTTATCCATTTGCTTACAAAAAATTAGATACAGTACACTAAAAATGACAATAAAGTTGATTTTACAGTGTAAAGATGCCTTATGAGCACATACAAATCTGTCAGATCTATAAAATATTAGATTGTTTTATATCTCAGCACCTAAAAAACAATATTGCATGTTGTTTTTCTATCCATCTGACTCTCATCCTTCTTTTCCAGAGGTTTTCCAAAGTTCATCTGAGCATCATATCAAGATGCTTTTCCAATTACCATAGCAAACTGTTAATTTCCCCAAGAAAAGAGCCCCATTTAAACAAACTTTAGTCCTGTCTGGATGCACTAAGATGCTTAAGCAAACACTCTTACATAGTTCTCTAAATAAACAAATCGTTAATCTGACACAAGGATCAATGAGGACTAACCTCTATTGAGTGAAGTCAGTGATGGTGAAAGACATACACAGCATTGAGAAAGACAAAGACTGTGTTTAAAGACCAGCACTGCAGTTCAGATTAAATGTAAGGTTTCTCTGAATTTTTTTTTTTAGCTAGTAAAAAGGATCTTTTGTGTTTCCCTTTGAGTTTATATAGCAGATACATTGTGTACTTTATACTGTAGTTTCCCTCCCAATTCTCTTGTCCTGTATTATTATGTTGCACACACAAAACGTCATCCTGTACTGGGTTGAAATATGAATTTCATTTGTTTGTAAATCAAAAGCTGAAGAAAACAATAAAACTAGATCAACTGCAGAGACACGGTCACAAACCCTCACTGACATCTGCCTCAAACTCACATTCATTTCATCTGGCTTTTTGAAATAGCTCATGCTTCCAACAAAGACAAATCAATGTATGCCCAAAGGCACGAATGAGCTACAAAGCTGACATGCTCTCCAATTTACAGTACACAGTCAGTGTACAAATTATACAGAGCCAAATCTGATGGAGGTCTTCTAACGGCTGTTAAACAGACCGGTTCAAGGACAGAGACAACGACTGATGTCATTTCTCATGCAGGAAGCCCTTTCTGGCTTTGTTTTGCCTCATTTTGCTTCTGGACATCTGTTGAACTGTATCTGTAAAATGGTTCGGAGCTTTCCAAAACATTCTCTAACCTAATGTGTGTCTTTACATCATGTTCACAAATATGTAACATACGTTTAAGCTTTTCTCAGGCTCCAGAAGGAGTTCGCTATGAATGAAATATAATGTCAAACTGAGATATATAACGTCAAACTGCGAGAGATAAAATCATAGTGCAAAATAAAGTCAGAAACAGTAGTAGAAGGCCACGCCGCAAGATCATTCTAGGGCCATGTCCACACTAATACGCTTTCGTTTGAAAACGCATCTTTTTCTCTCTTTTTTGGCCCTACGTCCACACTGAGACTGTGTTTTTGTCAAGGAAAACTGAGCTCTCCAAAGTAGACAAATGTGAAACGCTGTTTTCGAGTCGCAGTGTGGACTGTGAAAACGGAGGCTTTCGAAAACTATGATGAATTTTAGTCATATGATGCAGTCATGTGATCAGTTCAACTGATGGAGGACGCCATTGTACAGCAGTTGTTTTGTTTGCTCTCAATTTTGACAGATAGCTCAGATAGCTTTTCTTTAAAGAAGAGTAATGTAAGTAAATAAACGGCAGATGGAAATGACTCAGATCGAAATCATCATACGTTTCACGCATGCGAAATACAGGAACGTAAGCGTTTTCAGTCATTTCAGTGTGGATGATCAACTCTTCAGAAACGATAGAAAACGATAGTGCGGACACGGAACGTTTTTAGACGAAAACGATGTTTTCAAAATTATCCGGATAAGTGTAGACATAGCCTAAGAGACACAAAGTCACGTGGCAAGAAATAAAGTCACTGCAAGATCATTGTGATTATTGTTGTCACATTCGCTGAAAAAAAAGATAGAACATTTTTTTCAAAGGTTGGTAATTTATTTTAGCTACACTAAAAAACATGTTGAAAGTTACTCAACTAAATTAGTTTATTTAAATGTAGGTAAAAAATATTGATTGCAACAACTTACCTTAAAGAAATTTAGTAAATTCAATTAATGATTTTTTTTTATTGTTAGAAAGAGAGCGTTAGAAAAATTAAATAATGCTACTCTCGATTTTTTTCTTCAATCACTCTAAAGTTTTGGGGGCAGTCATGGACTAATGGATAGGGAGTTGGACTTGTAACCCAAAAAGTTGTGGGTTCGAGTCCCAGGTCTGGCAGGGATTGTAGGTGGGGTAAATGAATAACCAGCACTCTCCCTATCTTCAATACAACAACTGAGGTGAGACCCTTAAGCAAGGCACCGATCCCCCAACTGCTCCCCGGGCGCCGCAGCATTGGCTGCCCACTGTTCATGGTGTGTGTGTGCAGTTAGATGGGTTAAATGCAGAGCATGAATTCCAAGGGATCACCATACCTTGCCACAAATCACAGGTTTTTCCTAACCTACAGTATATGACTGCTGAACACACTGTTTTTGTCCAATCAATGAAAGTCAATGGGGTCCAAAAACAACAATGGACCTCACTGTACATTCTTTTTAATCCACATTTCTCATAATTGTAAGAACTGTCCCTTTAAATTCTCAGACAAATTTGGTTTAAAGCTTATTTTCGGGTTTGTGTTGGACTTGTCTCCTAAACTGCTAAAACCATCAGTGATATTCACCAGCATACGTGGCACTCCACATCTAAATCAACTTTATATTTAATGGCCTTTCTTCAGAAGAAGCACTCAGGTTTATATCAGTTCACATCTTACTTTAAAAACAGCTCAGTTTCATGAAGTACAATCATCTACAGTTACACTATTAAACATGACACCATTCAATGTGAAATGGAAAATTTTTCACATTGATAAATTCCAAAATACATTAATCTTCATGTACATGCTCGATGATTTCAGCTGTCATAATCGGACCACTGCCAATACAGACTCTTTCTGTCTTTGCACGTGCATCCGTGGCCTAGTTTTGACTCCAGTAAGTTCCTGCACAGTGAGCGAAGCCATTGTATAAGTGAATGATTCAGATGACCCCGACCCTTGCCTCCCTCGATGCAGACGTTTATAGAGTCGGTAATATCACAAGGGTCAGTTTAACAGGCGAAACCAAATGCTCGGAGACATGACTCCCTGAGACTGTGACATCATCACAAGATCTCCGGCGCCTCACGGTCAAACTCACAGAGAACCGAAGAGATGGACGGAGATGAGAAAGAGGATTAGAAGAGGAAAGAGACTGAGGGGAGGAATTATGAGCAGCGTGGAAAGAATTTTTTTAAAGGACAGTTAAAACGAGAAAGAGACGGATGAGGACGTGATAAGAGCGTGTGATAAAGAGAAAAATTAGGAAAGAAAGACGAATGAGTGCTGTGATATGCTACACAGATTTATATGAAGAGATTAAAGAGAGAATGAGAAAAAGAGAAATGACCAGATGTGGAGTTGGACAGATGAAGAGGTCTGTGTCTTTTGACAGTTTAACAGGCCGACTGCAAACCTGTCACAATCTGCAGGGTAACATATTCTGTTAAATTATTTCTGCATGACCAGGAAACAATTTCATGAACTAATTTCCATATAAACAATCTCAAACTTTTTGATTCCTCAGACCCCCAAATGGGACGATTAACTTGTATAACTAACTATGTATGATTATATAATGAATAGGTATATTACAGAAATAAATAAAAAGGTTGGTAATTAAATATTTATTAGTAAGAATATAATCTAAATATATATATCATACAGTAGTAACAATATAAGGATATACTATAAATATATATTATTATTTTATATTATGGCAAAAAACTAATTCATACACATATAATAGATAAATATAATAAAAAAATTTATTATATTATAATTATATATTTTTTTATTTTATTTTTATTTTATTTATTTTTTTATTTTATTTTATTTTATTTTATTTTATTTTAGACCTGACATTGACATTCCACAGATTTCCTCAAGGCAGGATCTCTAACCCCATGACTAACTCATTCACACAAGTGTTCTTGCATGTTAATAAAATATAACAACAAATATAACTGTATTTATGGCTTACCGCTTGTGATCGGCTCACCGAGACAGATGTTAATAACAGGTGTATCCAGGGTCATTCATTCACAGACACCCACGTACACTTGCGTGCATCCACATGCACACACAAACACGTACACACATACAATAAACCAGTCATAAACACAAACACCTGCTTTTCACACCAACGAATCTCAATGCAAAAGTCATAATACAATTAAACCACAAACTATTTCAGATACGAGAGATACTGTATAAGCTACATAATTGATAGCAGGTTAAGGTTCAAAGGCTGTCAGTCTTTTGGCCCAAACTCAAGAATTCAGGGCGCATTCAGACCTAACAGCCATTTCAAGCCCTGCCTCACGGTACAGCCCATGAATCCACCTGACATGCTGTGCATGTGAATATCTTCATTCCATACATGGTAGGGTCCACATGCACTGACCATCAGGCAAGATAACACAGAATTCTTTCTGACGTCAGTGTGCGTATGTGTGCTAGCAAACAGACTTTAGCATGCCAAAGTGACAGAGTCCTTATTAACACCATCCTGTTCTTTACGTCGTCCGAGTGATTATGCGCTTGAGTAAGAAGTGAGCAAGTGTGTGAAGTTAGCTGACAAGTGTGTGCTGTTTCGCGCAGCACTGTGAGTACTGATACTTTGGTGGCTTTTCTGTCTTGTTATCGTGACCTATGACCTCTCCCCACGTCATTGCCTCATTTACACCAGCAGCTCCTCTGCAACTGTCTTTGGAAATTGCTGTTTTATCAGGACTGTCCTCATGACATCACTGCTGTCATTATTATTATACAGTATTCTGGCTGCAGTATTTACTCTTATCAGTTCTGCACACAAGCTGCTGATTTTGCCTGTCAGCTTGCAGGGTTTATATTGCTATTCCTATCAGTAGGAAATTGTTCTCACAGGGGAAGGAAAGTGAGAGTAAAATGTACACTTGATGATTAGTTATTGACTATTTAATAGGGCTTGTATTTGAATGCCTTAATTAGATTAATTATTTAGAGTGAAAAATAACACGTTAGTCATCTTACATTTTATACAGTTGATTTATGACAAATATGATGCAGGACAAAGAGCAAACTCACTGCTTTATGTGACCCTGGATCACAAAACCAGTCTTAAATTGGTGCCCTTAATTTCTAGCAATATCCAAAAATACATTGCATGGGTCAAAATTATAGATTTTTTTTTATGCCAAAAATCATTAGAAAATTAAATAAAAAGATCATGTTCCATGACGATTTTTTGTAAGATTCCTACTGTAAACATATCAAAATGTCATTTTTGATTAGTAAAATGCATTGATAAGATATTCA
>JAUCNO010002239.1:0-13112 GCA_032353835.1 Enteromius viviparus
GTGATTTTCATGCTTCTTTGATGTGTAACAGACCACACAGATGGGCTGCTGGTCGTCGAAGCAGAAGAGTTTGAGAACCTCTTTATGTTCTGGACAAACATCTCCTGAAGCAGCAGTGGGTTTTCTCTTCTTGAAGGACTCGCAGAGCGCTCTGAAAGCCAGGCTCTTGGTCGGCTCGTCTTGAGAGCATTCCTTGCGACAGACCGGACACTGAGGCACATCTTGAGTTTTCCAGAAACGCTGGAGACATTCCTCACACAAACTGTGGCCACATTTCAGAGTGACCGGATCGGTGAAGATATCACAACAGATTTGACAGGTTAGATCCTCTTCCAGGAAAGACAAATCTTCAGCCATGGTTGAGGTCAGTTCTCAGTAGAAACACTTATAATTTCTGACAGCGATTGTAAAGAAGCAGGCGGTCTTTGCTTCTAAAATGTTTTTAAAATTGTACTTTGCACTGCTGTTGGAGATATATTGCAAAACCTGCTTTATCTTTCTCACACAGCCCACCCTTTCATTTCAGTGTGTCAAATTTCGTTTCACCAGAAGCTTTAGTAAACAACTCCTCCCTCCAGAATATGACATTAAAGGAATAGTTCACCCAAAAAAATGAAAATTCTGTCATCGTTTGCTCACCTTCCAGTGGTTCCAAATCTGTATGAATATTTTTGTTCTGCTGAACACAAAGAAAGATATTTTGAAAACGTTTACAACCAGGCTGATTTGGTCACCAATCATTTCCATAGTAGGAAACAAATACTATGGAAGTCAAAGGTGAGCAAAACAGCCTGGATGTAAACTTTTTGAAATATCTTCCTTTGTGTTCAGCAGAACAAAAATATTCATACAGATTTGGAACTACTGGAAGGTGAGCAAACGATGACAGAATTTTTATTTTTTTGGGTGAACTATTCCTTTAAATATTACAGTACATGACATTACAAAAATAACCACATGGGTCAGTTTTTCCTGGTCTGTCTCGCTTAAATTGAGGTGTACGTAACCTTTTACATTAGGGCATTAGAAGCTACTGCACCGGTTTTCTTATAACGCACCAGTATATTACGGATACATCCTGAGTGAGTAAATAATGACTGAATGTCATTTCTGAGCTATTCTTTTCAGTCAGCAGACTCTGCCGTGACCACAGAGTGGGAGAAAAGAGCAGAACTGAACAAAGTCACTAGATGGCAGTATGCATCCATGTAATTTGACCTTACTTCAGGACATTGCAGGGCATTTTAGATCATTTCACATTTGATTTTTCTTAAAAAGAACCTTAATAGCCCACAAGTGGTTCTCGAACAACCTGCCTTTCCTGCTGATGTCCCCCAAAAAAGTTTATTGTTGCTAAATGTGTTTATTCCTTTTATTTCATTAGCTTGTTTTTCTCTGGCATATGGCGTCTGAGTCCTACAGCTAAACGAAGATCAGCTCGTTGCGTGGCACTTATTAATAACAGCGGGGTCCTGCGGCTGCTGTTTCTACTGTCACATGCATAAAAGAGTAGTTCACTCAAAAATGAAAACTTACTCTCCTTCATATCCTTTTCAAAGCACAGTCTGCATGTACTCTATGGTTCTTTGTAGTCATTTTTGTGTCTTGGGAGACTGTAGTAATAATCAAAAATTCTGCTTGTTTACTCTGTTCCTCAGGAAGAAAGCAAACTGTAGTGTACAGGTATAGAATGACCCGGGTGAGTGAATAATAGCATCATTTCCTTTATGGTCTCAACTTTTCCTTTAATAAACAGGAAAACGGGAGATGTAGAGTAATACATTGCACGAGCGAGAGTATTCGACAGCCCGAAAGACGTATGGGAGGCAGGAGCTGTGATATTTGAGGGGCCCAGGTGTTTGTTATGTGTGCTCATCTCCCGAGGCTCTCCTGCGCTGTCTGCAGCGCTCTGTTCATGAGGGACGCGACGCTGCATCAAATCCTCTACAATGCTGCCGCAATCTGTTTGTTCACCAATATTGTGAGAGTCAGTTTTTCTCCTCTTTCACGCTGTCCTTCTCTCAAACAGTTACTTAAGAATTGGCAAAGCCTCTGTCCGAGCTTTCAGTCAAAGGTAAACTGTTCTCTGTGGTACATGTTGAATCGTCATTTTCCATAAAAATATGTTTTTCACCTTGATCCTTATTTGTGACCCTGGACCACAAAACCACTCGATTTTTCTCAAATCTGAATGTTAGAACAATTTACAAAATATCTTCATTGAATATTTGATACCCTAATGATTTTGGCCATAAAAGTAAAGATCATTTTAACCCATAAAATACATTTTTGGGGTATTTCTACAAATACACTTGTGCTGCTGATGACTGCTTTGTGCTCCAGGCTCACATTTGTCAAAGAAATGCAATGCAAAAGTGCTTTTCTGTCTTTATTTCAGTAATACAGTATGTGCTCAGTTAGCACTAATGAATGGCTAATATTCTTGTAATATGCATCTTTATCTTTTTTTTGTGCAGTGCTATTTGTTCTTTAAAATAAAGTTTCAAAAGGTGCTTTTTGCAGCGAAGACATTGGAAAACCATTTGGGCTTCCACTAAATAAGCTTTCAGTGAACGAACAAACAAACAAAACAAAAAAACATTTATTTTCTCACTGTAAAGACCTTTTTGTGGAATGGAAAGATTCCACAGATGTTAAAAATTCTTCATCAATAACATTTATTTATTAGAGTGTACCGTCTTTGTTATACGTTCCATTATTTAATTCTAAACCCAATAAGAGCTGAATAATGACTCGTTTATGTTTTATTGTATTGATGACGCACCAATCCTTTGACATAACAATGTATCATTTTGTTGACAGATCACTAAGTAATATTCTGTGGCCCTTTGGAAAGCCAAACAAAGCACTTTATCCAAAATGTAATCCTTGATAGTATATGAATAATCTAGCCCATAAATTAATTATACCAATTCAAAAGGCTTCTTTGCATGCCCTCCACGTCTGTAGAGGCAAACCTCTGTGTGTGTGTGTGTAATGGGTGCATCTCATTTCAGCTTTCACACATGAATTCAGACCATCTCAGAAATTGGATTAAATGCACAATTTCACCAGATGGACCAGAGCTGCTTACAAAGTGCCAGTCACCTTTTGATCTGATGTCTCATGTCTGCGGCGAACAGTGGGATATATAGACAAACACACCATCAATGCCAAGGGCAAAGACACAAAGTTTTCTTGAAAGGGCTCTTGATATGCAGGTGCATCTGTCCAGGTTGTTGTGGGTAATGGAATACTTCAATCCAGGCACACATTCACATCTAATTCTGGTCATGTCTCCCAGGAAAAGAAAAGCTCAGATGAGATCTCTTTAAAGGAATGGTTCTCCCATAAATGAAAATGCGCTCACCCTCAGGCCATCCAAGATGTAGATGAGTTTATTCTTCACCAGATTGCTGAAGCTCCATCACTTGCTCACCGGTGGATGCTCTGCAGTGAACAGGTGCCGTCAGAACGAGAGCTGATAAAAACATCACAATCATCCACACCACTCCAGTCTATCAGTGAAGCTGAAAGAAACAAATCCACTAAGACTTCTGGCTAAAATAGTGAGCACAAAGCAGTGATAAGTAGCACATGTATATTTGTAGAAATAGTGGGTCAACATGAGCAATCATTAATGCATTAAAGATCATCTTCCATGAAGATATTTTGTCAATTTCCTACCGTAAATATATCAACACTTAATTCTGGATTAGTAATGTGCATGGTTTTATAGGAAATTTTCTCAATATTTAGAGTTTTTTGCACCTTCAGATTCTAGAGTTTCAAATAGTTGTATATATTGTCCGATCCTAACAAACCAGGCATCAGTAGAAGACTTATTTATTCAGCAGCTTTCAGACTATGTATAAATCTCACAAAAAACTAGGTGTTTTGTGGTCATTTCTTCTGAATCAGGAGAGAAATCTGCACAGATCAAGTGCTGTTTACAAGCTCTACATAAATATGTGAGTGTATTTTAATTTGAGGGACAAGATAAACAAGATCTACGTTAAAGGTTCGCCCCAAAATAAAAATTCTGTCATCATTTGCTCACCTTCCAATAGTTCCAAATCTGTATGAATATTTTTGTTCTGCTGAACATATAAGAAGATATTTTGAAGATTTGTTTCTTTCAAGCAAGAAGATTTTGACTTCTCAAGATGAATGGACTGGTGTGGATTCTCACGGCACCCATTCACTGCAGAGGATCCTTTGATGAGCAAGTGATGGAGCGCTGAATTTCTCCTAATCTAATCAAGAAACAGCAAATCTTTAGCAAATTTCCATTTTTGCATGAACTATTCCTTTTAATGCCTCACTTGTTTCTCCTAGACAGCAATGAAATCCTTCAGCAGCCGAGCGGGGAATAACATGCATTGATGAAGTGCTCAAAATAAGACCAGGAACATGTTAAGCATGCAACATAATTATCCTCTGGTGGAAGTTATATGGATTTGGCTTCAGGGATTGAGGACCAAAGTCATGAGACGGCCAGTGTTCAAGCTTCACAATTGTGCTTTTTAAAGGTGTAACGTCAATTCAGGAAAAAACAGAGATGACAGCAGTGCAATTGAGCTGAATTGCTCACCGCTGCAATCATAACTGTGTTTAAAAAAACTCTAGCAGGTTGTGTTCGGGAGATGAATTTGTACCTAGAAATGTCTCACATTGTTGTGGTTTTTTCTTCTAGGGCAATATATAGAAACGCATGTTCTGTGCTGGCGGGATGGAGAAACGAACCGGATCTCTGGGAGCACATGGAGATTGGGTTTCTCTGCGATCTGCAGCAGTCAGCTGCTACTGTAGAGCTGTCAGTATAGAGCACACAATCAGGTACAGAGTGATGAATTTCAACATCAAAACGGACACAAAAACACACATGCTCAAACACGTACACGTGCAATTATACTTAAAGCTGCTCTAAGCGATTTCTGTGCCACCGGCGGCACCAAACCGAACGGAAAAATAACTTGATTTCCTATGTTTTCTGAAGCAAATTGCTTACAAGCACCAGTGAAAGGGCTCCATACATGTCTCGGGGTATGCAAGTGTGGGGTTTTTGTTCACTTGTTCGTCGTTTAGAAAAGTAATAACACCCCTATCTTCAACAAGCCGCATGATATTCATGCTTAATGGTGCAAAACCTGAATAGCAAGCAGTTTTTAATGCAAATCTGCACATCTTCATCTTTAGAAACGGCTGAAACGCATCTCTTCCCTCTTTATTTGACCATAATACTTTCGTACTATCTATTCTATTTCTATTTCATCTATCTGTCTTCTTTATATTAAAAACACACACACACACACTTGACCCTTTCAATTGCATATTTATTCTCTAATTGCTAGTTTTTTTAAACCTGACACTAGATTTCTTTTTTTCTTTTCTATCTACTTGTTTAAAAAAACAAACAACTTGCTACATGTTTTGCATTAGGCTAACTGAGACTTGGCATAGTGCTCTTTCATTGGTTATTGCTTCTATTGTCTTCATTTGTAAGTCGCTTTGGATAAAAGTCTCTGCTATATTAATAACAATATATATATTTATATAGACACACACAATAATAATAAATTAATATATAAATGACTAGTAAATGTAATATGTTTATATAATTCAATATCATATAAATAAATTTAATATAATTTATATTTAATTAAAATATAAAATACTGCTAAATGACTAAAATGTAAAAGGATCATGTGACACTGAACACTGGAGTAATGATGCTGAAAATTAGCTTTCATCACAGCAATAAATTACATTTTAAAATATATTCAAATAGAAAAGAGTAGTTTTAAATTCTTAAAATGTTTTATAATTTTTACTGTATTCTTAGTCAAGTGAGAGCAGGCTTGGCGAGCAGAGGAGTCTCGTTTTCTGAATCTTTGCCCAGTATGCTATCATTTTAAAACAGGGAATCCCAACTTTTTTGAGTCGAATGGAACACAATGTTGTATGGAAATTGCTTGCATGAGTCAAGGCAATCCCCCACAATGCACTTAGAACAACACATTTACCTTCTCAGTGTCAGTGTGGACATGAGACCAGAGACTTGGTGGATGTGTGAGGATGTGTTTGAGCTGATGAATGGAGGGCCGGTGGAAACTGGTTGCTCAGGTAACCAGACGGCCGCCGTTTCCCCGTGCGTGGGTAGATATAGAAGCGATCTGCTGGGATGCAAAGCAGGAATGCCTCATCTAGCAATTACAGCACAGCACAGGGCCATAGGAACTTTATTAAAGTTACACAAATGTCTCATAATTCTCTCGGTAGACCAGACTCATTCTCTCTGTAGATCAAATTCATCTCTCATCCTAAACCACGCAATTTAAAATCTCACAAACCTATTTACTCTCTTTGAAGAAATGTTGGGTCATGTCTCACTCTTAAAAGAAAAGTAATAAAGTCATGTATAAGAGGTTAGGATTTGCAAAACGAAAATGAATCCTATTATTCTTAATATACATTAAGCACCCTCCATCCTGGGAATCTTATTATTATTAAGGGCAGTCACAAATCTTAAATAAATAATTCAATAAATTACAAAAGTATGTACTTTATATATGTATAAGTGATGCCAAAGGATTAATCACATTAATATCAGTGAGAAATAAAAGTTTCTTTACATAATATATGCATGCGTGCTGTGTATATTTATTATGCATAAATAAATACACATAAAGTACACATATTTATGTTCTTGTATTTTGTGTTATATATATATAAATATATTTAATATATAAACATAGTATATTTTTTTAGATATATGCATGCAAGTCTTTGTATTTATATTTCACAGCACTATAAAAACATAAATGAAAATATAAATATATGTATAATATATAATAAATATAAATGAAAAACAATATATTACAATTAAATGTAATGTTTATAGAATATAATATAATGTAAATACATTTAAATAATTTATTTACATGATATTACATTTTATAAACATTACAAACATTATATAATTATATTTTATATAATTTATATTTAACTGAACTATATAAATATTTTTTAAATTTTAAAAAAATTTACATTTTACAAATACAAATATTTATTCTTTTTTAAATTTTTGTAACAAAAATTGGATACATTTATAATATATATATACATATATATATACACACATTTCTTTTCATTTTGGTTTGAAGTATTTCTCAAGCTTTCATCACACCTTTGTATTTTTATTTTTCAATGTTTGTTTACTCTGGACAGAGAAGTATGGAATGACACAGATTATTTTCAGCAAACGCGCTGCGGTTTAGAAGACGCAGCGATTATAGAATGATGAGTGTTTATAATCCACTTTGCCACATGATGTAACATGGTTTTATTCTTCAGGAGATTAGAAACCGAGTAAGAAGTGTTAGTTAATATCCTCCTCTGGCTGTCATGACTGATGCGTCTTTATTCTTCTTAATAGATTTGACAGGAAGCAAATCATCCCTGCGCTTCCCTTCATAATATATGAGAGAAAGAGGAAGGGGAAACCTTGTCCGGTAAGCACTCATTGATCGGCTGTTGGTTCGATACACAGCGTTTTATTGTGATAAGCAGTGATGTATGTGCGGTTATCAGACAGGAAGTGGGCGGGATAATGGTTTTACTCATGTTGGTCTGTGGCTATACGGTGCTTTATTAAGTTTGTGGCTGAATTACTGACTCTTGATTTTACAGGCCAGCATGACTGTATAGTTCATGAGACTTGACCTGATGAAGGGGAACTTGATAAATGAAGGCTAGAAACATTCGTTATCTCTTGCACACATGCTAATGAGTAAACGATGTAGATGTATGTGGTGCCAGGAAGTATAATAATGATACTATAATGATTCATTTATTGACAAGAATCCAGACAATCAATGCATCTAAGAAACTAAAAATCATGCTTCTGCCTTTCCGAAAGCCGAGATGAATTCTCATAATAGAGAGACTGAAACATTCTCCAGCAGTAATATTCTTACGGCTTTAATGCAATAAAAGAGAAGATTTCTGTTGACTTTGCTAATATATAACCGGATTAAATGAAATCCTCCTCCTCCTCATTAAATAACTCATTTGGGAGGAAAGATCATGTTATTGAGTTCCAATGTCAGGCTCAGGGGTTGCCATGGAAATTAATGCACAATCCGTGTGCATCTAAGTATTTAAAATTATAAGAGCTAATATATTCTGATTAATAATGCATGCGATTCATAACGAGCTCTGAGAAGAGTGCTCAAAGTTTAAACCTGTGTTTAAAGAGATTGAAGTTTTTATTGTCTGTAATCCGGAGGATTATGTGGGCAGCACCGAGGTTAGATTAGAGATTACAGCCGTCTGCTGTGTAATCCAGCTCTGTTTAATAACATTTCATACTGAGATCAGGGGAAACGCTCGGTAATGGGATATTAGGATCTCATCCAGAGCTCGCTCTCCTCTGTGTGTAGAGAGTCGTTGTACTGTTTCAGCAGTTATAGCACCGCTTTTCTGTATTTTGAGTTGCATGTTTTTTGTTTATTTTGAAACAGTGTTGGAAACACAACTTAACACTGATTTCTAGTTGTGTCCTCTTTTGGGAGCACACAGCGACACACAGCGTCTCCAGAACATGGCGCCTGCAGCAACACTACAGCCAGAATAATAGCTCCGCCTTCTTTTTTTGTGGAAACATTTGGGTGGTGTTTGAAAAAAAAACCACTTTGTGACGGAGAAAAGTGGAGGCGTGTTTTAACGAGTGGTTTTAGGACAGTATGGTCAAGTCATAACTTTTATAAAGAATAACACTTTGGTTTTGAGACTTTAATCTTTGCTTCTTCAGGGATCTTATCTCTGCTCTCTCCAGAGAGAGAAAGGAAGACTTGAAATCGAATCCTTTGACCCCTTTAATATATTAAAAATAGTTCTTTAGTACCTTTTAAGATAAGCTTTAGATCGTTTATGTGCTAAAAGTGTTATTAAGTTAAAAAGGCGTTTTAGTTAAAATTTATGGTGTCTCAAAATAGCAGTACACTTTTTTTTCGCTGTAATGACCTATCCATGTTGACTAACATTTGACTACGAAATACTGTACCAACACAATCTCAGTTTGACTGATAGAGGAAATGTTTTGGTACAGTAAGTAATGTTTTAAATTTACATTACATGAAAGAGTCAAAACAATAGTTCATCCAAAAAATGAAAATTTGCTGAAAATGTACTCACTCTCAGACCATCCAATATGTATCTTCATCAGATTTCATCGCTCACTAATGGATGTGAATGGGTGCCGTCAGAATGAGAGCTGATTAAAAACATCTAAAAATTCCACAAAACTCCAGTCTGCCAGCTTCTGGCTGAAATCCATAATTCATAATAACACTTCCTCCAATGAAAAGCCCATTGAAATCCAGCCACACATTTCTTCTTGGCTTGTGTTTGATCTGTGACGATTCCTCTCCTGATTCAGACCAGACCTCTTTTTCACTCTTATGGAATATGGAGTCGTATTTTAGCCGGAAGCTAAACTTTACACGAAGCATGCCGAGACACCACAAAGGAACATAACGCAACCATCAGTAAAACACTGTTTACATGGAGCTACGCACAGAAGTTACATCAGCAGACCTTCATCTACCTAGAATAGAAGGTGCACCTCAAAATGATGATTTAGGCAAGTTAGCATTGAATAATTCATGCAGGTGCTCGAACTCTAAACACGAGTTTCACTTTTCTTCCTTTCGTTTACCCTTAGGCTCTCTTGCATTACTGTACCATAACTTGCTTGTTTTGATGAGTCAAAGTGATTATCTGCGGAAACGGACAGCATGTCATTGATGCTGTTTATGGGACGTCCTTAAATACGACTGTGTGTGTGTGTGTGTGTGTGTGTTCTACAGCATTAAACTCGGAAACACTTTTCTGGATCAGTGGAAAACAGCTGATTTTTGAGCACATGCAGTGAAATATGCAAAGCAAAAGCCACCTCGTGGTTTTAATATTTGAACCGCTTCGAGGGATTTTTCAATCACCACACACACATGCTTCGTTCCAAAAGTCCCAATTATTCAGAATCTGGCATCACATGGATGCGCTCGACGGCCGCAGATTGTTTTTTGGCTGAATTAAGATTCAAAGTTTGTAGGAGGATTTTGGTGTAAATCATTTTGAAAGCTTTTACCCGTCCTTTCATTGTCCAACTTACTTCTAACAACTAGAGAAATCAAAGCAGTGTGTGTGTGTGTGTGTGTGTTATGTTTGGGTTTAATTTGATTTCCCTTGCTTTTTCTGACTTGTTTGGCTCTTTGCGAGCAGGACACGGCGGATGAGCACCTTGGCGTGATCCAGCAGGTACCACGCACACATTTACAATGAAAAGCAAATGACGCTAGACAGCGAGAAAATGAAGCAATTTATTTATCATTACAACCATTGTACTGAATTATGCAAAACTATTAGCTCGTGTTCCTGCGCTTTTTGAGCTCTGAAACCATCGTGTTCTACATTAATGAGATTTTGAGCTCAGAAAGACAAACATGGACTCATACATTCATGCGAGAGACGCAAAGGCAGGCGTTGCTGGAGAGAGAAAGAGAGACAGTAGATTAATTTTCTTTACAAAACAGAGTTCAGACTCATTTCTGATTTGATTAGTGGCGTTTGAAGTTGTCATGAAATTATGATAAACTGTCACGCATGTTCTGTATAGCCACTCCACAGTTAGACACTTTGTTCAGCTTACTATGAAGAAATATTTATTGAATATTACTGTCTTTTATTAGTGTTGCTGCTGTTAAGCCACTTGAAGCTGTTCCAAGGTCACTGGGTTAAGATCACTTACCCGCCGTAATAGACACAAGCGCCTTATTGTGTTGCATTGTGGATAAACTGTGTGTAAGTCAGCAGTGTGACTTAAAGCATGCCCAATATGTATTTAAAAATGTCAAAATAATATAAAAAATACATGAAAAATTAAATACACAACATAAAAAACATTCAGTTTCTAAAGAAATATTTTTATTATTAATATTTTTATATATAATATGATTTACTTGTGCAAATGTTTTGCATATAGCTCTTCCTTCTGACTTGATTTATTACACCTACAAAAAACATATACAATATTAATCAACATTAATATTAGTGCTATCAAAAGATTAATGTTTACATAATATATAATTGTGTACTGTATATTTATTATGCGTATATAAATACAAAATATATGAAAGAAAAATATCTTATGTTTATATGGTAAATATTTATATATAATAATGTATATAATATAAAATATATATACATGTAAATATATATCAACTGTGTCTGTGTGCATTTATAAAAATAAACACGGTGCACATATGTACATTATGTAAATGTGATTAATCCTGATTAATTAATTATATATATATTTGTGTGTATGTAATTATTTTTAGTCATTAAATAAAATTAGTTGGGAATTAGATTAGATTAGATTTCTAACAAAACACATTCAATTGTTAGTTTTATTTTGCACTCACATAAACGTGAATAAAAATGGATTTCTAAGTCAATATGTGAGGGAAAATTCATTTTAATTTTTTTGTTAAATGCTTATCAAAAGCAGTAATCATTACCTTTACTTCAGAGTCACATTACATTTTCTACAACTATATAAAAAAAAGATTTGATTTACAAAAAAAAAACCAACAACTTTAAATTAGATTGTTATGCTATTATTCTTTTTTAGCATCGACTTGAAGCCAACACAAGATAAAGAGATCAAGAGTGGCGCAAACCTTTTGAAAAACTTTGCACGGCCAGGTCTGATTAGTATCTGACAGACAGCTGATGCTCGACGTGTCTCTCATCAGTGGTGTTTGCTCAGTGATGCAAGCGTTGTGTTGATGCGTGTGCATGTGTGCAGAGAGAAGGCGTTTTCCAGCATTCGTCTGACGTAGCGGCATGAATGAGAGATTTCGTAGCGTTTCATCAGACGCACTCAAAGGCTGCTGAGGGCCCGTGGAAGAACGCGTGGCTTGTAAATAACAGAGGCCGTATTCAGATCAGAGGTTGGACCTCGTGCGCTCTGGGCTTTCCTCAGCGAACAAATACACAGAGATGCAAAGAAAGAAAGGAAGAGAGATGGAGGGATGCAGATGGAAGTGTATTATTCATGAAGAGGAAATGAGCAGAGGAAGGAGAACCGTGTTTCTGCAGGTGTTGAGAGCGTCTCTGTCCCTGACTGCCTGTATTAATATTTCATACTGAAGTGATTGTCTGTGTGTGTGTGTGTGTGTGTGTGTGTGTGTGAGGGATTTCTCTCTCTTGGTAGGATCACAGATGGATTTTCCAGCTGGACTGATGACTTTATTACAGATGTTTCGTTTAGCGCTTCCTTCTGTGAGCTGGGGAATTTCAGGGCTGATAACGAGACGTTGTGTTTTAACCTTTCCTGCTAAAGTTAGCTTCAATGCAGCAGCACAAGCTTTGTGTTCACATGTCGACTAAACGTTAATATCTGTGTGTAGGGTTTGTTGCATCAACTTTTAACTCTATAAAGCCTGTATGGTTTTGATGTGGTCTTTACTGTAAATGATCGACGTGATTCAGACCTCTCTGTTAAACCTGCTGCATGCAGTCTACTTCATGCCTTCTGTCGAGCTCTTACTGGACTTTACTTGATTCTCCATCAATCATTTTCTAGAAGAATCTGATCATCGGTATCGTTACGTTCACGGTTCCTCAGCAGAGTCTCTGAAACACCTCACATCTACTGAGGAGCCTTTATTTCTTCAGCTCTCACTCAGAATCGGTTTATATGTTCAAACAATTATCATCTCAATCTTATAAGACAAATGATTGAAGATATTTGAAGAGTGATCACTGATATTTCTATAGTTTTATGGCAGTATCTGATGTAAAGATCTTATTGATTTACATTACAAACAGAATTTCCATCACACAAATCTGCTAATTGCATATATTTTGCTCAATTTGAGTATAATTTTGCTATTAATATATTCTTTTACTTCATCAGCCTACATGAGCCATAAAAGCCTGATATAAAATACACTTAACAAAAATATAAACGCAACACCTTTGTTTCTGCTCTGATTTTTCATGAGATGGACTTAAAGATCTAAAATTCATTCCAGATACACAAT
>JAUCNO010002240.1:0-13111 GCA_032353835.1 Enteromius viviparus
ATTTATTTGTTTTTCTTCCCATTTCATGACAGGTTTAGAAGCACCAACAACTGTCTTACTAATTCTGTGTAAGTCTGAGCAGTGTTTTTGCATCTGTCTTCCAGTGTCATTTAGTTTATTTTTTTCAGTGTGGTCATAGCATGGCAAGACAATTTTTTATCTTCATTAAACCAACTGATTCCTGTATCAAATGTTATGCTATTTTTATTTTGCTGTTTTATATTTATTTATTTCCCCCCCACAGATGTCTTAACATTTGACTTGGAATTAACAACTGTTGCACAAGAAACAACCACAGCTGGTAATGTTTTATGCCATATCTTGTGTAATTTAGTGGCACTTAAGCTGTTTGCTATATTTTGTTTGCTGTTTGCTGTTCATCTATTATTTGTCATTATCTAATGACAAGATAACAACACTATAAGCTTTTATAATAAAATAAACAATATAACACTCACACACACACACACACACATATAAATAAATATATAAATTTAAATAAATATAAATATATCCTCTCCATTGGTAACATGCACTATTTGTGTCCATTGTAAGTGACTTGGCAGATGCAAGTGAAGATCATTTCTCAATAAGATCTTCTGTAGATGTCTGACATAAAAAGTCAGCCTTGCAATGAGTGAAGCTGGTAATGCTATTGGTGGATTTGTTTAAGTCTCCACTGCTGAGATCTTCAGAGATGTAAATTTCTGTCTGAGATAAGGTCCAGTGTTGTTTATTTTATTGCTCTTGGCTGACATGTGGCATTGCTATGGCTTGCTTTTGGTCCAGATCTGTCAAACATTACTGGTCTGCACAAGTGCCATCATTCCACACAACATGTGGCCCACATCAACCGTCTTCAGATGCGGGATGGATCTAGGCCGACAATATGTTGCCATTTGGGAATAACCTACTCTGGCTATAGATCAAGCCAATCTTAAAAATGGGTCATCAGATTTCTAATCCTTATTAAAAGTAAAAACTGTAGATACTGAAATCATATGTCATCTGAATGCTGATTTTGAATGCTCAAGGGATCCCTGGGTGTATAGCTTAACATAACATAAATTATGTTTCTTACTAAGATATATGTTATTTAAAAAAATTTACAACAGTTTTTGGACTATGGGGGATGCCATTATTTTATGTGAACAGTACATTCTGCATTGATGGTTGCACTCGGTAAGCTACTGCAACACAACTCAGAATAGTTTCTTATCGCGGATTTTACTAAAAAGTTGAATTTAATGTAATGCTTAATAAATAAATTATGCCAGATCTAAATTAAGTTTATGTTCAATGTTTTCTAACAGATTTTCTCTCTGTGGACCCCTGCTACAACTACACTGTGCTAAATAATACATGGAGAGCCACAAACAGACAATCTTACACCCACACGTGTGACACCTCTAACACCTGGAGCGGTTGGTATCGTCTCTTCCTTTATGGCTTAAATGTTCGGATCTCAGACACGTGTGTTAAGAAGTATCGCTGTGGCACTGATATCCCACTGTGGATTCGTGGTGGACACCCGACATTAAAGGATGGAGTCGTCACTCGAGATGTCTGCGGTCACTGGGACAATTACTGCTGTTATTACTGGTCTTACCCCATTAAAATCAAAGCCTGTCCAGGCAATTATTATGTTTATGAGTTGGTTAGTCCAACTATCTGCAATTCAGCCTACTGTGCAGGTAATTCACATGAGATATTTGTACACATTCATCTGTGTTGTGTTTCTAGTTAATCACTATTCATCCAAACTTCCAGATGTTAGCAGCATTAACTCCAGCTCTACAGACGTCAGGGCAGCGATGTTCTTAACTGGTAATGTAACACACTGTGTACCTATGTGTTTCCTTTCTGATCTGTTGAATGTGATTATCTGTATCACTAGACGTCAGTGAGCTTGTATCAGTTAGTTTAAAGCAGCAGTCAGTAGTTTTGTAGTGTGTAGTGTGGTAGTTTATGGAATTATCAAAACATGATTTAATTATATATGCATGCATTTAAAACTTGACTTGAGCTGTTGCTGTTCTTTGAGTGCAAGAGAGCAGCAACACAACAACATTTTGGAAGGGCATTTTGGAAGTTGAACTAATTTTATTGATTAGGCTTAGTTGAGAAGACATATTATATTAAGTCTGCACAAAATGTATTTTAAAAGCATTAAACGAATGGGTATTTTCAAATCAAATCACTTCTTGTCAAGTTCATGGTTCTGGTAAGTCCCAACAATTAATGTTGTTTTTAGACTAAATTTAATGAGACCATCATGTAACATGTTCATTTTTTGAGTAGACATTTAGAAAGTGTTTTAAAGATTGTATATCTGAAGAAACATACTCTAAGTATATGTAGCACACACAGAAGAGTCAAGACCGACTGGTGGCACAAAAGAGTTTCTTCCTTTATTTCTGTAATTACAATAAACACAACGGCAGATTATTAACATGTACAGCTGTGTTTCACAACCGGCAGAGTGACTTCATCATGTATAACACAGCATTCCCTGGCGCTCACTATCGCCCCCCGGAGTCACTCGCCAGTATATACAGGCCTCAGTTATGGGTATCCTTATGTACCATATACAGTTCTCAACAGTAATATATTACAACAGCATTTTATACCAACAGTATATTAATTCAATGGTAACCGAAAATAAAAAAACTCTTTAAATCTATATGCCTACACCCTCCCCCACTAAAAAAAACTGTTACACAATTCACATAACTTCAGAACAGTTATTTTCCGGCTGACCTTTGCTTTTCTGCAAAATAAAAGGGATTTTTTTTCAGTTGGTTTAATTTTCTTGTGCACAAAATCAGAAATTCTCTCCTTGCCATGGCTTATGTCTAGAAGAAGGAGTCAGTAACTAATTGCTACCCTTCCTAACTATCACACATCCCCATTTACCTGATTATTCTTTCCCTTATTACAAACCTTTTGTGTCAACCGCTACATCTTAAGTGGGTGGGTCTTACCTTGAACAACATTTTATAACTATCATCCATACATTCACTTAATTTTGTAACTCCTCCTCTTCATGGGTAAGTATTCTTTTTTTTCTCTAATAATTTTTTCTTGTCTTTGCTTCTGACCGTTTTTAGTCTTTTCTCATATTGTCTGTTACTGTCCATGGTCTCCACAGGTTCTGATCATAGGCAGGTTGGAAGTGGATCTCCTTCAGGATTGGAATTCTGCATACTACTGTCGGTTCTCCCAGTTCATTGTACGTCAACATCTTTGGCTGACGTCTTTCCCTCCGTGGGTAGATTAACGACTGTGGTATCTCTGTTTCACTTCCCGTATCTTGGTCGTCTTCTTCTGCAACGCAGTTCTCCTGTGATACACTCTCTTCTTCAGCCTCAGTGACGTCCAGATTCTCCTCTTCTCCAGGTTCAGGTGAGTTTCCTCTCCTCATTGCTGGTTCAAACGGATCAGCTTCAGGGTTCAGTATGGTGAGTTTTCCACTCTTCTCCGGACGAGATGGAAATTTACAAAACAATTCACATTTAAGGTCCTCATCACTGTCTGAGTCTGTGTTTAACTGCTGTTTTGGCTCTGTTCTTCCGTTCGCTCTGTGTTTTCTTTTCTGCGTTCTACACTCTCTTTCTTCAGGCACTTCCACAGGTAAGCTGTCACAGGGCAGCAGTAAATTTCTGTGTACAACCCGACTCGGCCCTCCCTTTTCTGGTTTGATTTCATACACTGGAATCTCAGGGCTTTTTCTACTGATCACCGTATACACACGATCTTCCCAATGTGAGCGTAGTTTACCTGGCCCTCCTCTTTCACTTAGATTCCTGAGTAGAACGCGGTTGCCGGGCCAAAGTTCAACACCATGAGTTTTCTTGTCATAGTATTTCTTTCCTCTCAAAGCCTCCTTTTCAGCTGTCTTTGATGCAATTTCATAGGCTTCCCTCATCCGTCCTTGCCAGTGTCTCACATAATCTGCATAGCTGTGCTGTTTCTCATTTACTTGCAGATTGAACATGAGATCGATGGGTAGACGAGGTGAACGACCAAATAGCAGGTAATATGGTGAAAACCCAGTCGATTCACAACGGGTGCAGTTATATGCGTGAACTACTTTTGACAATGAGTTTTTCCAGTCTGCCTTTTCTGCATTGTTCAAGGTTCTGAGCATGGATAAGAGTGTTCTGTTGAATCTTTCAACCTGTCCATTACCCATTGGATGGTACGGGGTTGTATGAGATCCACGCACACCACAGACCTTCTGCAGCTGTTCCATCAAATGATTTTCGAACTCTCTTCCCATATCATGGTGTATTTTCTCAGGAAAGCCGAACTTGAGGGCAAAGTCACCAAAGATATGCTGTACAACGGTCTTTGCAGCCTTATTTCTTGTGGCATAGGCCTGAGCAAAACGTGTGAAGTGGTCCATCACTATTAGTATGTATTCATACCCGTTTTTACACGTTTCCAGATGGAGGAAGTCAATTGATACCAGCTGGAATGGGTATGTAGTTCGAATTGTAGTCAATGGGGCTCTGGGGGTCTTTTGAGGTCTTTTCCTTTTCAGGCACTCACATACTTGTGTCACGAAATGTTCTGTCTGCTTTTTCATCTGAGGCCAGTAGAATCGTTCCCGAATTAAGTTTAAAGTCCTCTCAGTCCCTAGATGTCCCATTTCTTGATGCAATTCTTTGTAAACCATTTGATGGTACTCTTTGGGTAAGATAAGTTGGTTCCTCCTCCCTGCTCGCCTATACAGGACTCCATTTTCACCCAGGTGAAGTCGTGTCCACTGTTTCAGCAGCAACTTAACATCATTCCCTTCTTTTCTTAACGTGTGGCCAAATGGGCGAGTGTTGGCTTCCTTGTACTCCAGAACATGACTGATAACAGGATCTCTCCGTTGTGCTTCCTTGATCTGTTCCTGTGAAAGGCACAGATTTGTGGGCAGCGAGGCTTCATCATTTACCAGCTGGATGGCCTGGAAGCCGATTCCCCCTGTCCAAAATGGAACATCCCTCGACGGAAGCTTCACACCCTGCACTGCAGCACTGATCACTTCTTGATTAATTTCCTCTGTGCACAGTTTCATGTACTGGCCAATGTCCAGTGGCATTCTTGACAACCCGTCTGCATCTGCATTGCACCTCCCTGGCCGATATTTGATGGTAAAGTTGAAATCGGCTAGTTCTGCGACCCAGCGATGCCCTGTTGCATTCAGTTTGGCTGTTGTTAAAATGTATGTTAAAGGGTTATTGTCCGTGTACACTTCAAAATGGGGGGTGTGAAACAAGTAATCTCTGAAACGTTCACAGATAGCCCACTTGAGAGCCAGGAACTCCAATTTCCCTGAATGCATATGATAGTTTTTCTCCGGGGGTGTGAGTGTTCTTGATCCATACGCAATCACTGACATCTTCCCTTTCTGTTTCTGATAAAGGACTGCCCCCAGGCCGTCCTGTGACGCATCACAATGGAGGACAAATGGCAGAGTTAGGTCTGGATATGCGAGGATCGGCGGCTCTGTTAAGTGGTCGAGTAGGGTGTTCAATGCTTCTTGGTGAGTTTGTGTCCAGGTTATGGGTGTGTTGGGGGATGCCTGTCCTTTCGACTTTGTGCTAATTTTCTTTCTCTTGCCCTTAAGCTCAGATGTTAATGCACTTTGTGGTGGTGTGGCGATCAGTTGATACAGGGGTCTTGCCAGACGAGAAAAATTTGGTATGTATGCTCTATAGTAAGAAAGGAATCCCATTATTTTTCTCAGATCACCTACAGTGGCTGGTGTTCGAAGCTTCAGGGCCTGTACGGGGGCTATTTCGGCTGGATCCATAGAATATCCATCCTCCGACACAATCCGACCCAGGAAACGAACTTTTCTTTGAAACAGTTCGCACTTGCGTGGGCTAAGTTTGACTCCATGTTTCTGGTACCTTTGGAGGACTGTGCGAATATGGCTTACATGGTCTTCAAATGAGACGCTATGTACAAGGTTGTCATCCAGGTATGGCTGACAGATAACATCACGCAAGTCCTCCAGACAGGCTTCCATATTCCTCTGAAATTCGGCTGGGGCTGAGCTGAGGCCAAAGGGGATCCGATTCCATTCAAATAGCCCCCAGGGTGTTATAAAGGCTGTCAGGGGTCGGCTCTCAGCATCAAGGAATCCTTGGTGGTAGGCCTTGCCCTGATCCAATACTGAAAACCAGGAACTGCCACTCAGGGAATCTAACATGTCCTGTATTCTGGGAATAGGATGTCTGTCAGGTACAGATTTTCGATTTAACTCACGGTAATCGCAGCAAAGTCTCAGGCTCCCGTCCTTTTTCCTGACACATACAACTGGCGAGGAATAAGGAGATCTTGACTTACTGATCCAGCCTCGGTTCAGCAAATCCTGAAGATACTCCTTCACTTCCTGCATAAGAGGCTTAGGGACAGAGATATAAGTCTTTTGCACCGGTGTCTTATCATGGAGGGTGATGTGCATATTTAGAGAGGGAATGTTACCGACATCACTATCATCAAAAGCAAAAGCATTACATTCTTCTCTTAATATCTGTTGCACAATCTGTTGCTGTGTCTCTGTTAGATGTTCGAGTTTTATTGGGGGATCCCAATGACTTGGTCTGCTTGACTGTTGTGGTGTCACACTCACCCCACATGTCTGTACTGTTGATTTCAGCTGTTCTATGACCGGTTTCCTCTGCGTCTCATTTTTCTGAACGAGATCTGTAGTTACTGGGTAGGTTGCCTTGATGACTTCCAGATGGCCCAGTATGTGTTGTGGCATGAGTATGACTGGGTGTTTGGCTGTATTAGCAATGGCAATTGGCACTGTTGCAGTCTTCTCATTACCTACTTTGACTACACCTTCCTGTATTATCAGACCCTCAGGTAGCGGTGATAGTTCGCTTGGAGTGAATAGCAGGCTTTGTTCTTGAAATTGTCCCCCCAAGCGTGCTTGTGCAAAGACAGTGGTTATTTGCCCTGCTCTAAGTTGGATCTTCTGTTTACCCACACGCACCATTCCAACAGCCACATTAGAATTTACAGTCTTTAGCAGATTAAGCATGGTTCTTGCCTTATTTACTGATATCGAGAAAGCTTTGCTCACCCTTTGGACAGTGCTGGATTGTGGTCTCTGTCCCTCCCATCGGCCAATTAATTCCTCGATGACGTTGTAACCGACAATAGGATTTTCAGCCACATTAGCATCACTCGCCACAAGCATGGGTACATGTAAAGTCTCCTCTGCGCCTCCATCCTCACCCAACCTGAAACTTACTTCTACCCAGCCATCAAAGGGGATCTCTGTTTGATTCGCAGCTAATCCAGTTAGCGTTCCCTGGCCCAGGAGCTGCTCAATAGGTCTGACAGTGGTGTTTGGTAAGTGTCGCCTTCTCCAGTCTGCGTTAATAACGCTGGCTTGGGCTCCTGTGTCCCATAAAGCCTCAACTGAGATGTCATTGAGCTGGCAGTGGATCAAGCATCTTTTTCCAATGATGTTCACAAGCCTCGGTGTGGCCAGGGACAGTGAGTTGTCAACAGAAGTTTTTGTATCGGGGTGAATAACGTGTTGGACATTGTTTTCTTTACGGCCTTGCTTGTTGTCTTCAGGTCTGGATGTCTGCCACACTTCTGAGATGACTTGGGACCCAATAAAAGGATGGACTACTGGGGGGTCCAGTTCAGCAGTCCCCTCCCGTTTCCCGATGTCGGCCTCCGTTGTCGACAGCCCCGTGACAGATGTCCCTCTTGTCCGCAACGATAACAGTGCCTGCATTCTTCACCCCTTTGCGCCTCCTGGCATAATCGGCAGCCTTTAGACCTCCTTTCTATTTGCAATGGGTTTACTGGGGGATGATACTGTGGTCTTGTCGCTTCCATCGTCTCTCTGAACACTTTAGTCATTTCCATTACATTAGCTCTGAGGTCCTCAATTGCTTTAGCGGTGTCAGTGTTGATGTCTCTACATTGCATCGCTTTCTTCCTGTCTTTACTCAGGATGTTCTCCTCCATCCGGGGGTCTTTCCTCTGACTCTGAGTCTCCACCTCACTACTTGTATGTTGCTCCACACCACAAACATGTCCTACTGCTTGCACTTCATTTAGTTTGAACGGCTTGGGGGTCACTGCTTTCTTTAGCTTTGCTTGTCTCTCCAATTCCAGATTAGCAGCTTCACCGATTTTCTCAATGAGCACTTCATCTGCCACTTTAGGATCACTGAGGTACGGTTTGACTTGAAATTTAACTGCATCATTTAAGAGTCCAGTTTCTACAGATCGGAGAAACTTCCGTTGAATGAGTTCAGGGCCAAATTGTTCTCCATCCTGCTCATCCCCAGATGCCCACAGTAGTTTCTCCTTCAGTTCGATAGCTCGGAACAAGAAATTTTGAGCAGACTCCTTGGGGTCCTGCGAGATGTTCATGAGTCTGTGCAGTAGATCTGATGAAGAATCTATTTTATAATGTCCTCTGAGAATGGTCTTCAATGTGTAAAGTGTGAGGTCGCGCTTTATTTCAAGGAGTTCCCTGAGAGGAAGGCCTGGACTCACCGCTCTGATGACTGCTTCAATGATTTCCGGCTCTGCATACCCCTTTCTTACTCCTGATTCAATCTGGTTGTTTAAGCTTGTGTACGATAACTTGTCTTTTTGACCGGCCTCTCCAATCTGTCCAAAGACTCGGAATTCTCTTCTCAACGTGACCTCAGACCTTGCATCACATCGGGTGATCGATTCTCTCACATTCGATTCTTTCTTTTCCCTATGATATTTTTCTTCGAGTAGCCCAATCTGTTCCTCTAGCACTCGACGAGTATTGGCTTGTGCCTGTTGTATTTCTGCATATTCTTTTCTTAACTTCTCCATCTCAGTCAGGGCTAACGGTGCAGTTTCAGGCTCAGCTGGTTTCTCAAGGGACCCGATGAAATTTAGTAGTTCATTGAGGCTTTCTACATACTGTTCCTCTTCTAAACTTTCCTCAATTTCATCGAGTGTCTTCTCCATCAACCTTATCAGCACTCACCTCGTTTGGCCTGAAAAACCCTCTCCCATTGGTTCGCTGCACTTAAGTTGGTAGCAGACTTTTATCAGTTCAGGCTTCTCCAGCGCCAGAAGCTTGGAGCTGATGCAATCTTGGAGTTGTTCCATGGTGTTTTTATGATGAGTCTTTTTCTTTTTTTTTCTCTAGGTCCGTCTCAAAGAGGAGCTGTCTATCTCAATCCATCCAAGCAGCAGCCTCTACTGGCTGGATCGCCATGATTATGTAGCACATACAGAAGAGTCAAGACCGACTGGTGGCACAAAAGAGATTCTTCCTTTATTTCTGCAATATCAACAAACACAGATTAATCGTATGTACAGCTGTGTGTCACAACCGGCTGTGTGACTTCCTCTTGTATACATAAGTATTCTCTGGCGCTCACTCACACTACTGTATCATCTTGTGTTACATCTTATTACAAAACAAAATGATAAACTACAGATACATTTACATCAACTGTAGTATAAATCGTATAAATCGTTATATCCCTATCAAAGTAATTCTCACACAATACCAGAATTTCGGAACACATCCGCCTTTACAAACAAATGTTACTGAACTCTCATTTTCTTGTATAATATAACATGAATTCCGCTTATAATCTGTTCTCATGACGCAATGCCTCCGCGGCCTTACCACTCGCGCATACCAGCCGCGGATGCGCCAACGCGATCATTTTTAACAATCAAACATAAAATATATACTAGAAACACATGAAAATATTGTATACGGATATCATGAACATAAGTTGCAATGTCTCATCACTTTCTCTTACCTGCAATATCAACAAACACAGATTAATCGTATGTACAGCTGTGTGTCACAAACGGCTGTGTGATGACTTCTTGTATACAACAGTATTCTCTGGCGCGCACTATCACCCCCCGGAGTCACTCGCCAGTATATACAGGCCTAAGTTATGGGTATCCTTATGTACCGTATACAGGTTTTAACAGTAATATACTACAACAGTATTTTATACCAACAGTATATTAAATCAATGGTAACTGAAAATATAAAGCTCTTTGAATCTATATGCCTACACCGGCATAGCGATCTGGAGATCGCTCTTCTTATTAGGCTTTGTTTTATTTCTTCATTATATTCCGTGCCACGCTTTGATGAAGTTATGTTTGAAGTTTAAAAATTCCCCTTCTACTCATCTACCTTGTCTGTCCACATCTATGTCTGAGCGTAACAGTTGCAACACACTCTTACCCGAAGTTTTAATTGTTCAAAACACAACAAGACACAAGATATTAACAAATAAAAAATACCGCAAGTCAGCTCTATTTTCTGTTCTTGGTATTATTATCCATGTGTGGTGTCCAATAGAGTGCGGATCGGGCCACATTTTTCTGTCCCAGCCTGGCCCGAGTCCGACAGAGCAGTAACCGAATCCGACCCGAGCCCGACAGGCATTAAGATATTTATGTCCGAGCCCGATCCCAGCCCAATCTATTTTTTTTCCTCATACTAATGACACATGCACTTTTTTGTGTGTAAAGCCTGCTTTTATTAAGCAACTGTAGGAAGCGTTGGTGTAGGGGTGTGATCTGTGTGGAAAATATGGAACAAACTACAGGAACACTTGACTTCACGTCCTCGTTTATTCTGGAGAACACAAATGATGGCATGTGCAGCATATAATTCAGTGCACGGCAGCAATGCACGAAGCGCTGTGACGTCTCATATAAACTGGGCGATATACTTTTACAAAACCTAATTTTGAGAACATATAACAATAAAGCATCTACCTGAAGAACACAAATGAACATCATATAATTCAAAGCATGGCAGCAATGCACGACGCTGGGAGAGAGAGAAAATAAAAATACTCAAGGAAACATCTGAGTGTGCATTATAGAATGGATTTCAGTCACAATCACACACAGCCCTAATTGAGTGACTGCAAAAGCTTGCGTGACCTACCGCTGTGACGTCTCTGGGAAGCAGCAACGTGCGCCAACCTCCCAAGTCAGCATAGCTGCAGGAAACCCCAAATATGGTCATGGTAAGTGGAATAACAAAACTAGTTCTTAAATACACATCTGCTACATTCGGAAATTTCAACAGATGAGATCATCACGCAGGGGAAAAAGCGGCGTTATAACACAGGCGCACGTTTGCGCTGATGTGACCAAGCCCGACCCGAACCCGAGCATCCTTTATAAATATCTTTCCAATCTGTCAGGTCTCCATCCTCTAGTGTCCAAGTAAATGAATACTAAAGGACAGCTTCTAATATATATTTTTGGCTACTGGCCCAGCAGTAAAAAAAGAGGCTATTATCATCGCCCGGCTCGCACTTAACAGTGGTCCTTCTACCAACAGCTCATACTGTTTCAGCTATTTAAGTAGTTCAGATTTGTGTAATGGCAAAATAATAATATTTCGTTTAGTTTTTTTAGTTAATTTAGAAAAAACATTTAGAGCATTTTTGTTTAGTAAGTATAAGTTTACATACATTTCAAGCATATAACACTGTTTAAACGTAAAACCTGCGCTGTAATAACACACGTGATATGATGGTATATTCACTTTGTGAGAAGAATATAAAGCAGGCTCTTGGAGCACATGGAGAAACCAGTGCAACCACTTGCATTTTTTAAGTGGAAACAAAAAGGCAGACCGCGTTGTTTTTTTCTGATAGGCCAAAGGTAAGAGTAATACCTCATTCAGAACTGTAAAAGGTCTAGAAAAAAAATTCTTTAAACGAAAGAATTAAGAAATCGAAAACAAATTTTTTTTTTTTTAATAATTTTAATCCATAGATGACTTAAGGTGCGTCATGAGGAGATGGCGAGTCAGGAAATTTATCTTTGTGACATGGTCCTGACTGGAAGCCTGCGCTGATCCAATCATCGCGTGCAAGTTTCCCTGCCTGCCTTCTGGCATCTGAGCACCTTTCTAAAAGAGCAAATTTCACTAAGCAACATGCCCAGTAGCAGTTGTTCTGTCTGCGTATCCGCTCTGCACGCCTCTGACAGACATGAGAAGTACGGCGACGCCTGTGCTGCATTCAATGGCTGTTATACAAGTCTTCCAGGTGAAGCTCCTCGCTGATACACAGGGCACTTCCCCTTCTAGGCATGACAAATGTGTAAAAGCTGCACACACAGGGTCCGTAAAAGTGTCTATGCTGCACTCTGTTTTCACAGCACACTCACAAAATCACAAAAAGAGTTCACTTTTCACTTAAACACACAATGTCATAAGTTATATGTACACCCTTCAATTTGCTAGACAGCTGTCACCTTTCACCGGCGTCATCCACACTTCAAATGTAAGCCGTCCCGCTCATGGGCTGCGCGCCGAAGTGGAAGCGATTCTTTTAAAGAGGGCAATACAAATTATTCCTCTCGCAGATATAGCCAGGAGACTGGCGACTTTCACTGGACCTGAAAGATGCGTATTTTCATGTACAAACAGCCCCTCATCACAGGCCATTTTTCAGAATTGCCTTCGAGGGGATTGCATATCAATGTCCTGCCCTTCGGTCTCTCCCTAGCCCCTCGTACATTTACAAAATGTATGGACGCGGCATTGTCCACTCTGAAACTGATGGGAATACGCGTTTTGAAGTACCTCGACGACTGGCTCATTATGGCCAAATCGCGAGCCGAGGCAAAGAGACACAGGGACATTCTCCAGTCATTTAGACCAGCTCGAACTCAGAGAGAATTTTGAGAGAAAGAGCAGGCTGACACCCAGCTAACAAATCGAGTTCCTGGGCACAGTCATCTATCGCACACTGAAAACTTTTCAGAAGACGCTGGGTCTAATGCGGTGATGCAGCATGGCCTCTTGCATATGTGGCCTCTACAATAGTGGCTGAAGATACGGGTGCCGCCACACAAGTGGAGTCAAGGGCGTCTCATGCTCCAGGTGAACAGAGCCTGTGTGATGGCTCTGCAGCCATGGAAAAAGCCCGGTGGCTGCGAAAAGGAATTCCCCTCTGTGTGGCCAGGAGGAGAGTGATCGTTACAGCATGACAGTAGTGTCGTACATAAATCATCAAGGGGGTCTGACATCAAGATGCCTACACAAACTAGCAGCATGACTGAATAAGGCTTCAGTTAGTAG
>JAUCNO010002241.1:0-13110 GCA_032353835.1 Enteromius viviparus
ATCGCGCGATAAGAGTCTCGCGTTAACGCAGCGCGTTAACGCCGATAACGGCCCACCACTAATATATATATATATATGGGTACGGCTGAAAATAAACGAAAACAGTGGGGATGGGGATTGGTTGAGGGACTGTGCATTGAAACGGAATATCGTCAAACCAGAAACACAGAATAACAGGATTGGTTGAATTATTGAAATGTGCAGCAGCCAATCAGAAGAATGGAGTGACAGGATTGGTTGACATACTGGAACATGAGTCAGCCAATGAGGAAAATGGAGTGACGGGATTGGTTGGCATACTTGAGCATGAGCCAACCAATCAGGAGCAGCAAGCAATGGATGGGCCCATGAAGGACCTGAAATAAAAGACAAGGGCAACAGACAAAAGCAACCACCCAATAACGCTTTGGAATGTAATAAGTTCCATCCACTAATATTGGCACCCTTGGTAAATCTGACCAAAGGTGGCTGTGAAAATAAATCTGCATTATCCTTTTATCCTGTTTATCCCTTTGATCTTTCATTCAAAAAATTCACACAATTATAACCTATTATTGAATTAAAAGATGAATAAATGTTTTTCTCCAATACTTGTTGACCACAATTCACAAATTCGCACTTCTTCATTAACTTAAATAAGCAAATTTGTGTGCTTGTCGGGGAACGAGCCAGGAGCTCGGCGGACCCCGAGCCCTGATGATAGTAACCCTAGCGAGGGCAGAGCTCGGAGCGAGACTCGGTCCTGTTCGCCCCCCTTGAAGGTGCAAAGAAAAAGGCAGAGAAGAGGAGAAAGGCGGGATCATGCAAAACTAGATACCGAGAAGAGTGAGACGATGGTATTTATGCCTAGGCGGATAAATGAAATTAGGAATAATTTATCGGCTAGTGGGCGATAATACTAATGAGCGTCAATGGGTTCTGGCTGTGTTATGTTAATTGCTTTCCTTATTGGCACCCCTAAAATTTTTTATGAATAAAATATCTCTGAAGTATATTCCCATTCGTATTCACAATTTTGAGCACTCCAGGGTGATTATGGGCATGAAATCCAGCCATGGTTTCTTGCAATCAGCAATCATTTAAGATGGGTTTGGTGAACACAGGGTTAAAAATACTTCATGTGTACAATGAAGTATTCTGCTGCATTTTTTATGTTGCGGTGGGTCTAAACTTCTGCTGGAGGTCCTGGATTCTATCAAATACCAACAGATAACAAAATTAAGACTGACTCTGTTAGAAACTTTATAATAGTCCATGGTTGGGTCTTCCACTGGGACAATAATCAAACACAAACATCAAAATAAACACAAGAATTAGTCACTGAGCACAAAATGAAGCTTTTGCCATGGCTGTCCCAGTCCTCTGACCTCATGGAGCTGGTAATCTGAAGGATCTGGAGAGATTTTGAAGGATTGTTCTCTTTTCTCTTATCAGGTGTTCTCCAAACTCTTCAGGCATTACAGGAGAAAACTCAGCTGTTATATTGGGAAAAGGACATAGCAATAATTGGGTGCCAATAAGTGTGGCTAACATGTAATGGAGAAAAAACATTTATTTCATCATGAGTTTTTCTCCACATTTTCAATTGTTTTAATTTAATGATAGGTTAGAATTTTGTGGATTTTTTTAATGAAAGGATCAACAATGCAGATTTATTTTCACAGCCACCTTTGCTCAGATTTACCAAGGGTGCCAGTATTAGTGGAGGGGATTTATACTGTATTTATTTTCTTTTAACGTATTATTTAACAGGGGTTATAATAAATTTCTCCAGAGGACATCAAAGATGAATTATCATGTGCTTGGAGTGATGATATAGTTGATTAAGCTTATGAATAAAATGCCTCTACTTCATCTTGAACAGTTTGTTTATGACAGGCAATGTGCGTTTACAAATTTACAGATTACAAATGTATCTCTGTTTATATGGTTAATTAGCTGTACTCATTTAGAGACACCATTATATAACTGACATTTCCCTCATGTTCTCATTTAGCCATAAATATAGATTTGCTCAAACATAAGCTAGCATTTTCAGTGATTTAGTGTAAGGATTTAGTATAAATGATAAATTAATGAATGAATGAAAAAATGAAACTTTTTAAATCTCTAGTAACTAAGAGTATAAGCTTAATGATGCTAATAATAATTTAGACCTAAAGATCACATTTGAATATTTGTGGCAGCAGTATGATAGGTAAACCAACATGATAGGTAAGTTGCCACAAAATGAATAAATGAAATTCACTAAATCTGCTGTGTATGAAAATATTTATGATAGATAGACAGATAGATAAATAAACATATTTGAATTGAGAATGTAACAGATCAGATCTGAACCAATAATCCACATTAGACTTTAGACTTATATTTCAGAGACAATTTGCCCAGCCCCTTTCTGCATTATACTGTCACTAATGTACTTTAACACAAATTTCAGACTAAGCAGTAGAAATGTAGTTGGCAGCTAATACTGTATATAATACTAATTCTCACTTAAATGTGGCATATTATCCCTATCTTATTAACTAAATCGAACATTCAAAGTATTTTTAACAATACTAAATGTGAGCTGCTCCAATGCTGGATAAGGAGGAAAAAATCCCACCAAGAGTGTCAAAAAGTCCTATTTGTGGAGCGCAAGGTCGTCTTAGACATGACTGTGCTATGGTGCGCGCGATGCCCTTGTGCACTCAGCCAGTGCGCAGCGGTCAGATTCAGGCGGTGATATGTTTTCATTGCGTCCGCTCTGACGTGGAGAGCGACAGAGCCCCGAGGGTCGGACATGTAACTTCAGTTTCGTAGGAGAAAGCATTTCCCTGCGCCAGAGAAAACAGACGATAAGTGGAACTGGAAGTGCCCTTTCCCTGTTTGTTTTCTTCTCTATCACTGACTCGGAAAAACTACGGCAGTTCTAAAGCCACAGGCACGCTGGTGGACACATAAGGATTTTCTGATGAAAGTCAAGGTTGTCCTGCTTAAAGTCGAGGTTGTCCAGCGAGGAAGATTTATTGTTTCTCACAGGAGTCCGGAGAGATTTTTTAGTTCACGCGAACAGTCAACTTCTGTTTGAAAAAGCTTAAATGTGCGCTTATACGAAAGAGGAATAACCGGTGATAATATGAAAGACGAACGACGTTCTAAGTTTAGTCATTTGTAACACAGCATCTCTAAAATTAAAGTTTTAAACATCGCTCGTACATTCAGATATCAACCAAATTTAGAAACGCGGGCTCGCGCTACCTTTTTGTTTCAAATTTGAAGAATGCTTCGACGCTCCCGTGGAAAGGATATGTTGGACAGTTTCGTCGAATAAACGTCAATTACTCCTTTTTTTTTACTTACTTCTCAAAAGTCCCAAAAGGAGGTATCCAAGTAGTGGAATTGTACGGTTTGAACTATTTTTGACGCTATTTCATCCAGCCTGACTGATGGAAATGAACCTGAGGTGTGAAAAAGACGTCCGTTAAACACATCCTTTGGATTTGTCGGCGAACATTACCGGATTCTTGGATCGTAACATCTCACTGGGAGTTCGAATGGGATCTATCATGATTTTACTAAATATTCTGAGCGTCTTGTTTTTATTGGGTAAGTGATGAATCGAATGTTTCATAAATGATACCAGAGACAAAAACGAATAATCCACAAGGATGAAAGAGTGTTGAGAACCCACGCGGACAATCATTTATCATATTGAGAGAGTGTAGACGTGTGGTTTAACTGCCTGCGTAAGTAGACATTTGACGGTCAAATAGAGAGTTTAAAGAATGAACTCACTCTTTCATATTGGCAACATTCCATACTTCAATAAACTTAACGCTTAGTAAGAGGAACGATTAAACAAACTCTGCAATATTACAGAAGCTGGGTTCAAGTTGCAATGCGATGCTTGTTATTTTACGATGCAGTAGGCTAACCCATGTTTCTCAACTAGAAGAAGATTGCTTGTTATTTAGAAGAACTTCGAGGCATCGTTACGTGAGCTATGAGAAATGGAGTGTAAATGTTGTCAAACACTATCTTTTCGAGAGGGGGGGGAAATAGTTTTCGCTTTTATAATAACGTTACAAAAAAAAATTATAATAAAAATGCAGTAGCAACATACATTTGCTGATCTGTTTATTTTGATTGATTGATTTACTGATGAAAGGTCTATAAGGAATTGGGTAAATGCATACAAAGTAGACCTACATGAATACTTTTAAGTGTCCAAAAAAACAATATTCAGAAAAACCAAAAATTGCGTTCGTCTCGAGTAACCATAGCAACAATATGCAACTCCTGCACTTTCAGTTTGGATTGGTGTCCAAAAGCTATATCATTGCAGTATAAAACTTAAATTTACAGATAATTTTATTAAAGAACCACATCTCAAATATGACCAACATAGCAATTCAATTTGGTAAAGACAGTTTTGACGATAAGACGAAACTCGACATGTGCCCATTAAGTATCATTAAGTAGCAATTAGTTACTTATGCTTAAAATAGCCCTGCATAAATTTATGTCTTGCTGTTGGTCATGTAGCTAAATTAAGGTCTAGGATTAGGGATGCGCAGACAGTTGTAAATTATCCAAATGCATTACTTTTATTTATTAAGTGTCTCTTTGTAACCTTTTAAAGCAAGGCTCCAGTTAATTAAAGAACGTTATACGTGCTAATTACACAATGACACCTTTGGGAAACATGCTATAGAGCTTTAGTACTACTTAAGTGCTTATTAACGTTCTGTTTAGTGTTTTGGGAAATCTTGCCCAGGTTATTTGAACCCAGAACCAGTGAGAGGAACTGTCCATGGTGCTGAAAACATGCAAAACCTCTTAAAGGCTTATAGTAAATAAAAATTTAGTAATTTTTTTTTAAATGTCACAATTTAAACGTTTTCTTCATAATGTGTGATATGACAGTAGTGTTTAATTTATTTCACTGCCATCTTATGCAGTTCCATACCCCATTGACCACTGTCATTAGGGTTTAACGCTTTATGCTGCATCACTGTGGAAAACCTGGGAACTCTCTTTCTCCCTATATATGGTTTTATTATTTTCTAAATGAAGTCATATTATAAACAAACAAATAAAAACATTATTCTCACAACCTCTAGTCTGATGATGCCCATGTCCTTCCCACAGATGAGGTGGCACTTTCCATGGCCAGCAATTCTGACTTGTCAGGGCTGGGAACTCATGGTTGGAGAACCCCTATGGACTGCCTGAGGGCCAGTGAGGTGTGCAACCAAAACTCACAGTGCAGCTCACGCTTCCGCATCATGCGCCAGTGCTTGGTAGGTCGTGACAGGACTACCATGCTGGCCAACAGGGAGTGTCAGGCCGCCCTTGAGGTGCTGCAGGACAGCCCCCTGTATGACTGCCGCTGCAAGAGGGGTATGAAGAGGGAGCTCCAATGTCTGCAGAGTTACTGGAGTATTCATATGGGTCTCAATGAAGGTAAGGCTGCATTTCTTAATCTTCAAGTGTTTTTCTGTCCCATCCTATATGCAAGCCAGTTTCGAAGGTCGATTTCTGTGTGAAAACTGTGGCATTATTTGTTTAGGACTCTTGGTTTGGTTTGGTGAACAGTGACACACTTTGCCTATAAAGTGACTGTTTATGCATTAATGAGCATTTGGTTATCATGTACATCACATTGGTTGCCAGATTGAGGACACACAACAGAAACAAGCACAATTAACCAAGAATAATAAGTTGATATATCCTTGTTGTACTGTGGTCTGGTCATAGAGCATTATGGATGGATGCTGTAGACTTGACACAGTTAAATCTCTGACACAGTTAGTTTGCTGGATTCCATGGATGCAATATGCTGTGTTGAAATACTATTGGGTATATTGGCAGTTGGTCCACCAGACCAAAACAAAAACAGATATTCAGACACTGAATGCACATTTTGAAGTAGAATATAACTAGCTGCAGCATTGGTTTTTGAAAAAACATGTATGTGAACTTCGCATGTTAGCGTGTCCTAAATATCTGCAAAGATATAATGGCATTTTTATGTAAAAAAAAAAAAAAAAAAAATTATATATATATATGTATATAAATATATATGACTTTCACATATGGACATTTTTCAATTCTCTTTTATGTTCAGTAGAAGAAAGCAAGTAATGTCAAGTCGTTGTCACAACTTTCTAATTTCCTCAATTTTATTTAAATCATGGCCACAAATTAAGAATCCATTTCCTTGCTTTAAAATTAGAATCATTTAAACTAAAACAAGGTTATAGAGTAATAAAACAATAAAAAACTAGTTTTTAATTCGTGGCCTCAATAAATATATATTTGTCTTCATATCATACCCATGGTTCTGTATAAATGACATGGTATTTCATATTTATGTGAACTGTTCCTTTCAGTTATATTTGAAATACAGTGCATCAAAATGGTCTTGGTGGAATCTTGGAAACAAATGGCTGTGATTTACTTTTCTAAGTGCTTTGTTTTTTACTTGATGCAAGGGAGATCTCTAGCATAGATTTAGGGTGGCGTCGATGTGCGGAGCAGACAATTAACCAGATTGCGGAGAAAGTCAACGCCTACCTGCTCTCTTTACAGTCAGTCTATTACAGAAGCGTTCAGACTTCTGAAATGGCAGTTAGCATTTGCCTTTGGGAGTGTAGGGGAATCATTATAGGATTTAAGCAGTGCAAATCGGCCTGAATTATAACCCATCTGCTTTGGCAGTTGCTGCGGGAGCCACAACAAATAGGGTCCTATTGATGCGAGTAATCAGAGAGCCTTTTAAAGCAACTGCCCCTCTCAAGTCTGGCATTTCAATGAGGCATTGTGGACTGCTGGGCCTGCTTACTGCCTGCTGAGGTAAGGGGAAAAATAAAAATCACACAGCTTCCCTTTCATCAGAAGCTGTGTACAAACAGATTAGGTACTGCAGAATGTTAATGCCACGCAAATGTGCCACATTCCAACCCTCATGCTAGAAGAAACTGAGAATAATAAGTGATGCAACAGAGATGTTGGCACAGATGAAGGCATTCATACAAAAGCATTAACAATTAGAAAAAAAAAAGAATAAATTGTTCTGGTGTTCCAGAACTTGTACTTATACGAAGTTTGTCTACAGTTCCCAAACAAACAATTTGTTCTTTGAGCGATTCTCTATTGAAAATGGTTGGACCCAGTTTTGTGTCCTACTTTGGACAGCTCCAGTCTTCATTACAATGTTTTTTTCTTGTGACTTTGCTCTTCAATCCACTTCAGCCTTTTCATTGGCTTCAGAAAAATACAGGTTGCTCTCAAGCGACCATGAGGGACCATGCAGCAATGATTGCACCTTGACAGACCTCTATCAAATCCACTGAATTGGCCCAACGAACACACTCAATAATCAGCCAAACTTAGAGCAGCCCCATCAAAGCTACATCTTTCTGTCATTCAGTTGGAATGGAATGGATTTTCTATTTCTAAAGAAACAAGCCTTCATAAAACAAAACAAAACAAAACAGGTCAAATCTTGGTCAAACCTAGTTAGGATGTGAAAAAAAAAAAGGAAACAGGGACGGAATTGGAGTGAGAAGCTGCCGAAGTTACCACAAGCTCAAAGGTTTTAGGTTTTGCCAAAGTAACCAGTAAGCCCGAGTTGTCCCTCATCGCAGTGCTCTGTTGGAGCATAACCCCTTCGCCTCGATCACTCTTGCCGAGTCCAAGCCCTGGTGGTGGGCACTATTCATTCTGATCCATAACACAGACAGTCATGTTGTGGCATTCAGAAAATCACCAACATACTCTGCCAACTAGGATGCCTGGGACGTCTGCTCCAGATTTAGAAACACAAACCTGCTTGTGCTTTGCAATTTATATAAAGCTCTCCGTCTCCACTCCACTAAATGTACAAACTGACTGGATTTGTGAGGCCAAACATCAGGTGCTGAAAGCAGAACCATAAAAGGAACAGTGCACACATTCACCATTGGCCATCCAAGATGTATACGAGTTTGTTTCTTCAGAATAGATTTGGTCAAATGCTACATAACAACTATGATCCATTGCTGTAAATGGGTGCCGTCAGAATGAGTTTCTTATAGAAACACGATCACGATATTACACAAGTAATTGCTTCCTGCTAAAATATGAGTTCTTAACCATAAAGCTCTGTTCACACCAAGGACAATAACTGTAAAGATAACGATGTTATCATCCACACTAGTGAACGATATTATCCAACACATTCTCACAACGTATTCATACGAGGTGGCAAATTTGAGCTAATTCGTACAAATTGTACAGATTTTGTATGATTTGTCTAATCCCCAGTGACGGGTGAGTTTAGGTGTAGATCATTCCTACAATTGCTGTATTATCTGTTTATTCCAAGTGCAGACACACCTGCAGCTTTAAATTCTCAAGTTTGTGACAACAGGATGGATTTTGATTTTGATTGTCAATGTTTCTATCATTCATCAGCTGGAAAAAAAAATAATTCTAGAAGTGATTGAATAACGATATTGTTTCTCTGTGTCATTAAGGTTATTGTTGTGGTGTGGACTATGCTATTCATTAATATTTTAAATGATTTTTAAAGCTATATCTTTATCGTTATTTTTATAGTTATAAGGCTTAATAATGGTTGCTGTAAAAAAAAAACAGTCTTGTCTGAATCAGTAGAGAAATATGCACATTGAGTTTAAAATAAACATGTCTGTGAATCTTGATGTGAGAGGATAAAAGGGTAGGACATTTTTACTGGAAGAAAAAGTATTATTGGCCAGAAGCAGCATGTATTTCATACAAACATGCACGTTTTTGATTCTCCAGATGTTAATCGATTAATGTGGATTATTGTGATGTTTTCATCAGCTTTTTGGAATCTCATTCTGACGGCACCCATTCACTGCAGAGCATATATTGGTGATACTACAGTAGGTTTCTTGAAATCTGTTCCCATGAAGAAACAAACTAGACAGAAGGGTGATTTTTGCCTTTATTTTTGTGAGTATTCCTTTAAGCAAGAAGCTCAAAACAAGTTAAACGAGCTATGGTGTCATGGTGACCCTAAAACAAACATTTTGATTAGTTTTTGCAGATAACAAACTAAATATTTGGTATTTGCATTTTCTACGGTACATTTTAGCTGGCTGGCTTATTTGCACTGTCAATAGAGGAACACTAATGAATACATTAATAAGAAACATTTAAGCGTAATGATTAGTTTGTGCTAATGGAAAGATAATGGCTGTTATAATTATCGTACTTTATTTGATAATTAAGCATATTTGTTTTTTTTATGGGAAAAGCACTACACTTCTGCACTGCACTTTTTAAATAAAATCTGGAAAAATTGAATTTGCATTTATTACTTTAGGAAGCTATTTACAAAACAGAAACAGCTTTTGCTGATGTAACCTAATGTAAAAAATGATCATTTATTACTACAACAGTTAAATGTGATATTAATGGGATATATGCATACTGTATTTGTATATGCACGCCATGCATTTAAATCTACATTAAAATTCAAGTTTGGGGTGCAATACAGTTTTCTATTTATAAAAAAATCCAAAAATTATGTCACAAATATATTAAGGACCTTTTTAAACATCATAGTAAATATTTATTAAGCAGCAAATCAGCATATTAGAATGATTTCTGAAGGATCATATAATACTGAAGGCTGAAGTAATAATGCAGAAAAAAACATTTTTGCATCACAAGACTAAATTACTTTCTAAAATGAGTCCAATTTCATGAAAATGCCTATAAATAGTACACCAAATAAAAAATGAAAACTAAGAAAAAACTGAGGCGTATATAACATTCATGTGTGCATGTAATACGCCACAATATTGTTGCTTTTACTGTATCTATCATAAAAGATATGCAGCTGCGGTGAGCATAAAACCTTCTTCAAAGAATAGTTCACCTACAAATTTTAATTCTATCATCATTTACTCAATCTTGAGTAGTTCCATTTCTGTAAGAATTGTATTATTCTGCAGAAAACAAAAGATGATATTTAGAAGAAAGTTGGTTTCAGGCTGTTTTGGTTCACCATTTACTTTCATAGTATTTTTTTTTCTACTATAGAAGTCAATGGTGACCCAAAACAGCCTGGTTACAAACTTATTCAGAATATCTTCCTCAGTGTTTGGCAGAATAATTAATTTTTGGCTGAACTATTCCTTTAACAACATCTTTTTGGTTCTAAACTTTGGAGTGTATTTACTGAACCCAACAAATATAGAATGTACTAATGGAACATCATAGTTTCCAGCAGAACCAGAAGATCGCTTGTTTAAAACCAATACAGAGCATTAGATATACATGTGATCTACTCTAAAGCTAGTGATTTCGCTCTCCAGCTTCATTTTGATTATTTTAACAGCACATTTTTGCTGGCATGTAGTTTTTCTGTATCTCTGTCATTGAACACTGGGGGCAATTATGTAATTAAAGTCAAATGTGCGGCTTATGACCTTAGCCTGAGCCCATGCAAATTTGTATCATAGCCGTCCATGTTAATTAGGACATTATACTTGAGTTTAAATAAGGAGGATTTAGACATGAAATAAAGTAACTAAGAATGTCCTATGACATAACTAGGCCTGTGACTACTTCAGTAATGCAGAACTCGAAATTACACTTTACTCTTCCCCCGCCAGCTTTTATTTTCTTAAAGTTGCCAGCCACCGCCAGCATTTTTTAAGATTCAAAATATTTTCTGCTTTGCATATATGATATATATTACATATTACATATCAAAATAAAGAACTAAGCCTCTGCTTTCAAACAAACAAACAATGTTTTATGTTTTATCATCACTTGAATGCAGAAAGATTTAATCAGAAATACAACAATTTGGACAGAAACTAAGAAAAAAGCATTTTTATCAAAGCACTGCATTTTCAAGAAAAATACAGTCAGATATCATATTCTTTCACCTGTAAATAATTATATGAATAAATTAAATTGCATTCAGTAAACAGACAGACACACACACGTAGACAAATGTTATACACACACACACGTTTAGTCAACATAAATACATATATACACAAATACTCTATTTGTATATAGATCCCCCACCCCCGCAGACATACATATTCATATCGCCAGGTTATTGATCTGTCCACGACATAACTTCTTGTTTCTGTGTCTGTAAAGGCATCTCTGTCACTGACAAGCCTACTTCATCACGATCAGATTCGAAATGGTTAAAACACGATCTACACGCATGATCTATATTGTTTCTGATCCTTCCTTTTATAACGATTGTGATTTTTTTTGAGCTGTTAGACCCAGGAAGTTCTGTAACTCATTCAGGACATGCAGTAGGGCTTGCCCTACCGTAATACACCTACAACAGGGATTGCCATAAAAACTAATCTTTGGCGGGGAAGCGTTATAACTCAATTGCAAGATATCTCGTCAATGGCAGGAAAAGACTTAATACAAGCCAATACAAGCACATGAGCAGACTATTGTGGTTAACATGTCACAAAAACACAATTAAACAACAATCTATGAGTATAAACGCATATTTTATCAACGAAACTGAGGTTAGTTATTTTCTAAATGAAGAAAAACTCAACAGCTGTTCTTTGTTACATTTGTGCCATGGCAATGACATTGTTATCGCTTTTATAGCTCAGAAATACAGCGGTTTATGAGCGAAAACAGCACCTGTTATCAGTGCCCTGACAGTTTTATGCTGTTATTTAACTTTCAACACCCATGATTAAATCAAATCCACATCAAATATTTTTTTCCTAATTTTTTTAATCAAGTACATGCATTCCTGCTATGCATTCTTAAGTATTTCAGTAAATAATTATAATAGCAATCAAAATATTGACATTTTGTCATAAGCTCTAAATGTAGCAATATTCTCTGTGAATAGTAATGATACATAAGCGAGCCCATCACAGCAGTCAATGAGTCAGAAGATAAATATATAAATCAACAGGCCATCATTATGAATTCACCAGCTTTACTTATGCTTTTTCGCTACTAATTACATTTCTACAGCTGATCTGAAGATTAGCATTAACCAAGCGATGCTTTATGAGCTAACTTGATTGAAGATAATTATCAAAGTACACCAGATAGTTCAGGATTTTACCGCAATTGAGTTGCAGGTTTTAAACAGCATGCTTAATCACATATCAGTGTAGTCCACCCTTTCTGAAAGCTTTAATTAAACAAGCATGCAGATAGGAGTATGGGAAAAGGGCAGAATTCATTAGCTATTGTGCACCTGACAAATTGTGAAGCAAAACTGGACCCTCTGCTGCCAAGTCATTTGGTATTTGTGGATTAATGAATCTGCTTAGACTCCACAACAGATTTACTTTGTTCCGTCGAGGCAATGTATCAGGCCGTTGTTCTTTGTTTGCTAATTGCATTCTTTGATTCCCACCAGGCACACCATGGGGGGAATGTAAGCCCTACCTCCTCTTGAAAAGAAGATAATACCTGTCTACAGACTCTTCTGAGATATTTTCATAATAAATCTTACCGTAACGAACCATTTCTCATCAAGCCCTACCTCTAGAATATTTTGTCTTGTATATTTAATTACTCAACCCCATGCAAAATTAAATGTGCAAAATTAAATCAGTTTACATGGAGTCTAGGTCAGTTGCGGTTACCCTTTACTTTATTTATCCATTGGAACTGCAAAAACAAGACATTGTTCAATGTATTGCATACACTGCATACTTTTTACATGTAGGTGTATTAATCTCTCTACGCAAGGAAATCTTATTTTTTTGCATATTTATTATTATTGTTGTTGCAAATATATAATATATGCAACATATGTACTTTAAATAAATAATAAATAATTGTAAATGATTAGTTGTTGATTTTTACATTTGTAATTACTTTTGAAAGACTTCTTGCATTTTTTACCATCCAACTGGTCACACTGCAAGAGGAAAGTGTTGATTACAGCAGTGCTTTTTATACATTTCCTGTTAAATACAATTGGATTAAGGTGCTCACCAAATAAGCACCTCAACCTCAACAGAACGAAGTATGTTTGTGTAGCAATAAAACTGGCATGAAATGCTTAGAGAGCTTAAAATACTCAAATAGATACTGATTTAGGAGTAAATTGCAGTGGTCTCT
>JAUCNO010002242.1:0-13100 GCA_032353835.1 Enteromius viviparus
TATATTATTGGAGTATATTTTACAAGTCAATTCAGTTTTAGTTTTTCTATTTTAAAATGTCTTTTTTTTTTTGCCATTTCTTGCATGTGAACGTTATTTGTACATTTCTACATCCCCCCCATAGAGTAGGCTTCATTGTGAGTCTATGAGAGCATTATGAGCACTTATTTTTTCTTTTACACAAATGCATTTATAAACAGCGCACAATATCTGAGATTGGCTAATAATTTTTATTAAGACATTTGACTGATTACTAGTTTTGAGAGGCAGCTTTTGGGAGCAACACTGCAGAGACCAAAATGTGCAAGAAAATTTGTTCTGATTACACTTTGCCATTTATATCCAACATCTGTGCTTCACTCTTGAAAAGCACCGATTGCTTCCAGTGCGCTGGCATTGCTTTCGGGGGTTCTTTCAGAGATTATGCTTAAGAGCCAAGATCTATTACGAACGATCAGAAACATAGAGCTTTCACTTCAGCCTGAGATCCTTTGCATCAGGGCAATTCACTCTAAAACACCAATATCCACAGGAGAGGACAGTGAACTACTAGTAATATAAAACCATTCATGTGTGTGATAGCTTCATTAATGAATCGTTGTGAGTAGTTTCCCCAGACAGAGGAGACTTGTGCCTGAATATCTTCTCTTATTTCTCACGACACATCAACTGTGACAGTCTAATGAGATTTGTTGTAAATCTTTTGCTTGTGGTGGTGTGTAGCCTGACAGACTTCAGGATGCACATGTAAAGCAAGGCATTGTACATGAAATATATGAATATTACTCTTACGTTCAGAGATTCTAAAACATCTTGTTTTTAAAAATCATAATGATTTCATCGGTTTTATGAACATGTTTATACCTTTTGATATATGACCTATATATATATATAATTCAAACATGCTTATTCTGGCTTGTACATAAGGAAGCACGTTGGAAATGTTTTAAACAAGTAAACAAATCTTACTGACAAATGGGCAAAACCTATTATAGTAGCAAATTAAAATGAAATTACAACTAATAAGTATTTGGGATAAAAGTATTTTCTTTTAACGAGTCATTAACTGTTTTTTTTTCTAAATATGCCTGTCAAGACTGAATGATATTTTATTGGGTAAATTAATAAATCTGGAAAAAGGAAGTGCAATACTTTATTTTGTCTCAGAAAAACAAAAACAAATCACAACTATGGTAAATTCCTGTAAAATTTACAGGGAAAAATTGTAAATTCCGTGACATTCCCAGAATTCCCTGAAACTGCATTTTGTGATTCTCAGTGTACTTCAAAGGTATAAAACAGATTTCAGTACTTTTAATAGGTTGGTAATTTAACATCATATCAGTTAATGGAATTACAGTATTTAACTGTAAACTAAACTAAAATCAGTAAAATCTAAAATGTTGTTACCATATTTTTTTATAGTCGACCTTCCAGGGTCCCACTTTATATTAAGTGTCCCTAATACCTGTTTACTTCCATAGTAATTAGATGTGTATCTAGTATGTAACCACAGTATAGATTTAGCGTGCTATTACTCTGAAATTAGGCAGGAAATTAGACTTTACATATAAATTGTGGTTGGTGTCCAGAATATTACACTTTTATATTAAGTGGATATCAAGTGGTATCAATATCAAGTGGATTTCTGTTTTGCTGCTGTTTTGATCTATTTTTAAGAACTGAAATGATATCTAACATATGCATTCCTGTACCTTTAACTCTGTCAGATCTCAGTTGGACTTGATGTATGACAGTTCTTCACCCAGGGACTTTCTTTATGGCAGAATATTACCTCTAAAAGTAAGGCCACGAGGAAAGCTCTAAATATAGCTGTGTGAATGTTGATAAGGTCTGCCTTTGTTCTCCCTCTCTGTGCATTTTCAAAATAAAGAGAAACTTTTTAGAGGATATCCAAAGATATTAAATTTGCCCTCAGCCTCACGGGTGAGCTCGTTTAAATCTGACGTAGCGGATATACAGAGACACCACACAAAAGAAAATACAAAGAGGAATGAAATATGTAAGCTGACAGCGAGAGTTACAAAACCCACCAAACTTGATTAAAAATATACATGCGTCTATAAATGTGAACATCATAGATACAAACTGTGAAAGTTACTGAATATTTTATGTAACTGATTCAATTTCCTTTTTATCAGACATCGATCTTCTCGTCTGTGAAATGCATGCACTTGTAAGAACCGTACCACCCAGTGGTCCCCTAGAAGGAATAATGACTTCCCGAGAGAACAGCTAGGTCTAGAATTTGCTCCAGTTATATGATCCGGTCTTCCTGTAGAACGTCTACTGTACTGACCCCAAAAAGCACAGACTTCTATATTCACTCCAGCTGTGGAGGAGCTTCACTTGGAAGAAGCATATGGTCAGGGGTGAGAAACCAAGTAGGACAGGCAGTAATTTTTGCAAAGAAACAAACTCTAAGGCTATGGGACGTTCACCGAAGCTTCAAAGTCAGGAGGAAAATGCTCCACAAAGGCCAAACACAAAGAGACTCACCTCAAAGACTCAAAGGCAGACCAAAGGGAAAAAAGAATCAAAAAGAAGCTGAAGGGCCTGATATTGAATATAGCACAATATCGCAATATCACATCTCAATAAAAGTGCACTAGGAGAGCTGATATAAATCTAGGTATTGACTGGGTTATATGATATATTTTGGTATAGTTCCATTTAAAAACAATTGTAAAGAAAAATAAATAAAACTGTATAAACAAACCAAAACATTAGCTGACAAACTGCAGAAAGTCATGTATTTTATTCTTAGTTCTTATTATATTATATTAAAAAATATTATGAAATCAAGTATTTCAATCATATTTTATTTCTTCACCCATTTCATCTCAAACCTTAAAAGTAAAAAAAAAATCTGAATTAAATGTAGGTTTAGTTTTTCTTAAACTGCTTGCAAATACTTTTTTTTACCCATAAAGTATAAACTTTACTAAATGTTGATTTAAGCCTAAACAGGAAAAAGATAATAAGATAGGGAAACTTCGCTTCTCAAAATCCTGCTGGAGGGATGTTTTGATCATTTTATGCAGAACAAGGCAAAATACTCAATAAGATCTCTTTAAAAACGGTTTGCTAATTCTGCACCATTCTGACACCATGAAGAACATATCATGTACAACATGACTTTCCTTTTACTTTTGAAGTAACAGAGATTCATGCATTATTTAGACCTCACAAGCAATGCAAAGCTCCCTCTCGTTCCCTTCAGAACATTTCTGGAACGTATGTTTCAAATACAGGTCATTCAGAAATCCTTACGGAATTATGAGTACATTAACATATGGCCGCCCATGATCACTCTTATTTAATATTTAGCAGCTTAACATGCCCTGATGAACAGCAGCGTGCATTATGCATGGCACAAAATAACACACTAAAAAGTGTAGAACATATACCTCCTCCCTCCCCCCCCTCCCCCAAATTCTAAAAATTCTACACAATTTTTACTTATGTATATGCTGCATACTCAGCAAACAGTAATTCCAATCTGATTTTACGGAAATTCATACGTATTTTATGAGGTGGCTTATTCATACAAATTCATGCGAATTCATACGTTTCTTCTAAATCGTAGGTATTTTACAAGTTGCCAATTCATACAATTCGTATGAATCACCAATACCTACCGCCACTTGGTTTTAGACAAATCGTACAAAATTGTCGTATGAACAAGTACAAATTAGCACAAATTTGGCACCTTGTACGAATACCTACAAATTTATTGCAAAACTGTTTTGGTAATTCTCAGATTACAATGTCAATATCATGTTCCTACAGCTTCTACTTAGTTTGAATTTTTACAACACTTTTGTAATTATTAATTCTACAGTTAATTCTTATTCAGCAACAGGGGAAGAAATATACATTTAAAATGTTGCAAACAATAGTTGGTAACATACATTTTCTTCAGACATATTGTATGTCTAGCAGCTGCTCAGTCGGCTGAAACAATAGTCTGATGCTGACATTAATATGTGTTGAAAACAGCCATGAATCAGGACTTTCTATTCATTTCCATTCACGTACAGTAATAACTTTCACCTCAGTCTGAGTGAATGCAATTGTGATGTTTGTGACTGACCGTAAACACTGTGCTTCTGTCTCCTCAATTAAATGATATATATGTACAACACGGTCAATTTTGGGAAACACATTTAAATTGATCTTTGCTGAAATCAATGGGCTATGTTTGAAAACAGCTTTCAGTGGCAAAATGGAAAATATTGAGCTGCATTTAGCTAAACTACCTCCTTAAACATTAGGTTAATTTGTGGCACAAACAGCAATAAAACAGTAAGAGTGAAATTAATCTTTGTGATTGTGATTTAGACAACATCTGCACAAACACATGGAGATTTTATTTGGTTTTAGTTAAGAAAGATAGTAATCAACTATTACTTTTAAGATACATTATATGTTTATTAATTTATTTTATCTCTTTTTTAATGTTTTTTTCCTCCACTTTAGAGCTTGATACAGTAGATGTGTTACTATGGAACAATACTGCAACACTGAAAAGACAAAACATTCACTTTACCAGTTATATTCTTAAACATCTAATATGCCCTTGTGTTTTGTCATTTCAAGTTTACATTATTTAAAAAATATATATTTTATGTTATTGTTAATTAATTCCATTTGTGTCATGTGTAAACATTACATTATTTTATGCTGATTTATGCTCATTTATTTACAACCACAGCTTGCTGTTTCCCTGAGCAGTTGTTTATTAAACTGCATTATTGTTATAACCTCCATTATTTTGATTGCATATGTTTGGCCATCATCCAGTTCATTACTATGGTAAGTGACAGTTCACCCTCTATTAAGCAAAGACTAATGTTGCCATTTTATTCTCCATCATGTTGTGCTGCACTTTTATAGCTCAACCTGTTTATGCACTTTACTACACATACTATCGAATAATGCAATTTATAATAAGGCCTTTTGTAAAGAATGTGCTAGATTTAAACAAGTAGAATGGTCTTTTAGAAGAACCAGATGAACAATGTTCAGTCATTGGTTGAGTACAGAATTGAATGGGGATTGTTGAAGTCACAGAAATTAAACTTCTGATCGTTTGCTCTTTGAACCACAAACATTGATCCTTTCAAGACATAAAGGATGAAAACCTGTTGAGGTGAAAAATGAACCTACTAAGCTAAAATGCTTTAAAAGCATTTAGAGATAGATATAAGTAATATACTGCAGCAAAATTAGATAATACTAATGGAAACCAGTTATATTTGGTTACATTCTATTTCAATAGTCTTTGGACATTCTAAGTAAAAAAAAAAAACTATAAGTAACTTTGCAACAATATCAACTAATACTCTCATATTAGTAGACTGTTAGGTTAGGGTTATAGTAAGTAGTGTCTTTGCAAAGTTACTTATAGACAATTTTGACTAAATGTACTGTTAGGTTGGATAATATTATAATGACGTTCAATTGACATGTTTTTGTAAAGTTACTTACTATCAGAAGTGTTACCTAATGTTTGGTAAACATCTCAGCTTTTAGAATTATTTGTTGATAATTTTGACAATGTTCCCTCAAAAACTGAGGTGTATTAGCTTGGATCATTGAGGCCTTTGATCAATCAATACAAAAGAAAATAAATCTTTTCCAAAAAATAAGACACAATAACTTCAAGTGTAACAAGGCATGGAAAAGGCAGATTACACATTATTTGATGCTATGTTGTGCTTTAGTGCACAACTTCAGTCATGATTTAAAAGAATATTACATTTTATTCTATTATTCTTTAGGGTAAACATAATTTGGTTTTTCTTAAAGGTAGTATGAAAAAAACAGTTTTACACTGTCAAAATAAGCTCTGTTCATAGCAAGCCATTTCCTTGCATTCATTACGAGCATAGACACATTTATATTGATCAGGGGCACATTCCCTTCAAAAATTAAAGTAACGGTTATCCTCTGCACCTTTAGCAGCTCAGACATCAGGAGTAAATGACGACTGTTATTTTCATTATTGCATCCAACTAATTGCCTCAATTGCTTAATCGGAGACATTCTTGTTTTCCCCTGCACTGGAATTGACACAATTGAGGACATCTGGCAACTTTTGCATTCGATCTCCCCTTGGCGTCCTTGGGTCAACACCAAAAAGTCAAGATGTAGTTCTATAACATATATTCTGTACTTCTGGCCTATATGCTGTAGTTTTCAACATGAGTCTTCTTGATGCAATGATTGACGTCATCCTTGACAAAGTGAAGCAAGCATTTAATTCAAGGTTGCTCTAGTTTGATATGCATATGCCATAACGCACTGACTACTAGACCATGATATGTTTAATTACAGTCCCTAGTATCCTCATCTGTGATTATTAGCAGAAGTCATTCTGAATTTCTGAATGTGAAGCACACAAACTTACTTTAACACAAAAGGAAACGTGTTTAAATAGACCTTCATCCTTTGTGATTTCACCTTTTCTCCTTCTCTGTGTTGGTCGCACAGAGGTTTGCCAGTATCATTGACTTTGTTACTGATCCGTCTCTTAGGACACAAGGACTTATTTCCTTCACAATTACCTGCAGCACCCCCTAGCAATTGTTTGGAAAGTTAAGAAAGGTAACCTACAATTTGATCAACCTTGTTTTGTCTCGCGAGATATGAAACCAGGACTTTGCAGCACAACCTTTTTAAACCCGAGACATTAATGTGGTTCAGAATGATTTTCCACCACACCACCTGACCACCTGTATGTGCTGACTCCACAAATAAATGCTATGTTATTGAAAAACTGAGAAAGAGATTTCTCTCTGGGTCTCCTGGATTCTATTAGCCTGGGTAGGAAAAGCTATGAAGGAAATCATTTGGATTTTATTTTTCTTCTTCGGGGTGAGTGTATGGTACTGCTTTCTTTCACACTCTCCACAAAGCATAACCTTTGACTCCAACCATGAAGTTTTCAGTTCTGGTGACTGCGCTGAGCAGTCATGTCCATTTTTTGCAACTCACTCTGAGTACATGCTAGTACAAACTTCTCTAGTTTACTGAAGATCATATTGTACACATGGACAATTGAACACATATAGTCAGGCTTGAAAGAGTTCAACCTAAAATCCTGTCAGTATTTACATTATTTACCCTTTTATTTATATTAAAAAGTGGACTCTTTGTTAACCCTCTGGGGTCTGAGGTGATTTTGGAGCCCTTGAGATATTTGGACATGCTCTGATATGTATGCTTTTTTCAGCTACTTATAACATACAGTCTTATTCAACTTATATTTTTCTTGTCATCAGCCCAAACTGTTCTACAATAATATGTGACAAAAATGAATTGACATGTATGCATATTTATATTCATGTTAGCATACTTCCCATAAATAACTGACTCAATGTATGGCGTATGACGTAAATTGCATCATACGCCAAGTCACAGGCCAGCCAAGAAGCTTGAACTTGGCACTCTAGCAAACAGGTGGCAGTAATGCACCTTGTTTGTTGTTTTTTGACTAACTTCATGTTAACTAATATTATCAAATGTAATCTTAATGTAAAGTGTGACCAAATATATTAATTAAAATATCTGAGATAAATGTATCATATAATAAACAAACTGCATAATCAATTTGGGACTGCACAGGATTTGTGTTCCCTAAGATGATTGCAGTCTTCCTAATTCAATTACTTTGTCCCTTTTGTTTCTGGTCCAATTTACTTACAAAACTGTTAAACCCCCTTTTTTCATTTTAACCTAATGCACATGAAATCCAAAAAAAAAAAAAACAAGCACAATGCACAATTGAAAAACTTTTTGCAGAAATGAATTTGCTACCATTGCTACTAAAGGGCAATCAATATAAAAATCATAATCAAATCTTAATCAAAACCCTGTGTCTCAAAGAATAAAATAACATTATGACCCAATCACGACGCATTGACACGTTCGCTTTGTGTGATTATTGTGCTATAGATAGACACTTATTATATTCAAATCTTATTGTAGCAGTGCCAGTTACGCTCATTTTTAAAGCTCTTTTATTCTCACAGAATCTTAGATGTGCAACTCAAAGCTCCTTTTGAATGTAAAATATTCTTTTTTGTCTGTGAGTGCTTAAGGAACCACAGCGGTGGGATTTCTCCTCTAATTACCAATGTGTTGATGATGAAAAATGACAAAAATGCAAAAACTGCAAATAGATCCCAGACTGCCGTGTGGAACGCGAGCATTTAACATTCTGTCAGAGCCGACGGTGCTGTTCGCCTGATGCATGTCAACATCCTCTTTTGATGAAAGCAGCCGTTGAAATTCTCGTCGCACTCTTGGCGGAAAAGAGCGGCAAAGAGAAAAAAGGCGGCGCTGGCGTGACAGCCACGCCACATTACTCAGCAGCTGCTGACTGATTGCATTTCACATGCAGCACTAGCAAATCTCAAATTGCTAACCTTCTCTTTACACGCTCCCCATTGTGACACGAGGGGACAAACCTGCCAGGACAGAAAAATTCCCGGTGTGTAGTTTATTTAGAATTGGCTATGTTTCATTTGTTGTTGACCCTCGGGGATATGTACTTCTCAAGCTGGGCTATTTTCAATGCCGTATGCCACAAGTGCTGTTTTTTTTTATGTTTGCAAAGACACAGGGACTTATGGGACTGTTAGGTGTGATAGGACTGTGTGCCGAATGGATTTTCACCATATTCTGATGTCGGCATTTAATTAGCTAAAGCATTACAGCATTATGTATTATGCGTTGCCTGTTTTAGTTTCTTTTATGCATTTGGCAGACATATTTATCCAGAGCAACTTATAGTGCATTCAGGCTATACCTTTTTTATCAGTATTCCCTGGGAATCAAACCCATGGCCTCGGTGTTGCTGGTGCCATGCTCTGCCAGTGGAGCTACATGAAGGTACTTGCATAATTGAAGCACAGAAGGAACTTCTTGCCAGATGTAACACACCCTGAAGTTGGCACCTCAGGTATATTGGAGTTTTATAAAAGCTTTAGTTTCAGCATTTTTTTACCAGGCTCAATAAGTTCTGGACTTGACGTCTTACTTCTCCTTCAAAATACCCTCTCACACTACTGAAATACTTTAATGAGCTGCAACCATTGTCTTTTAGTGTAATATGTAATGTATTTTGACTATTGTAGTTATTATTTAAAATATTTATCAGTGTGAATTATGAGTAAGTGACAATTTTTAAAAACTAAGCTCTTAAATTTAAACTTAAGTATTAGAGTTAACTGCGTTACAATTTTCATTTTTTTTTATATTGCACATGTAAAAGATATGTAATCTTATACTTTAAAATGTCACTACATCAAAGTGACGACAGTCATTCATAGATCACTTTTCAAGTTTTAACTTTTCAAATAGACTCATTTACTTACATGACCCATAACTTATTTTCCCTTCAGCATGAGCTTAAAGAATGACTCGACAGAATAAAAAAAAAACCCGCCAATCTGACTAGAAAGTGTCTCTTTAGTTGCAAATGCCATCTCAAAGAGCCTTGGCTCTTGTTAGAGGTGCGAGACTGCAGCTTGAGAACATGAGTCTGAAATCAGTTCCTGAGATCAAGTGATGAGCTGGTTGCTTTCTCAGATTACGTTTTAATTAACGCTCCCTAACAAAAAGCTTTTCTTTCACACATATGCTCTTTGTTGCTTTCTTATTGCATCATTGGTGTGATGCCATGGATTTTTTATAGGCTTGTTTATTAATGTATGTAAGTCTTTCTCTCTGATCACACATCACAGAGAATACAAAGAGCATGTCCTGCAAGCTCAGACAAAAAAAAAATCTGAATTCTTTAGATAGCTCTACCTTTGACCCAACACACCCTCTGTTCCTCTTTTTATGACATTTGGGAGAGCTCTCTCAGCTCGGCCCTGGATTTGACTTTCATCAGCCTAAGGTTGTGGTTAGACAGAGGGGAAAGAGAGAATGTTTGCCAATGAGAACAGAAAAGCGAGGCCGAGACGGAAAGACAAGAAGAAGAGAGAGCTAGATTCTTCCCAGATCCCTTGAGAATGAGTGAGGGAGGAAATAAGAACAACCTTGCACACAACTCTGCATCTGTCTCCTCTACTGGTGCATATCCAATCACCTGCTTTTCCTGAACTATGACCACCGGGGGAATTCAGCGCACTGTCTAATCTATGAAGCTTATCGTTAAACAGTCTGTAATAACTGCATACCTTTTTCTCCATGACTCCACTGGGTAATTCCTCACACCAAAATGAGTATTCTATCATTATTTAGTCACCCCTGTGTTGTTTCGAACCAGTAAGCTGAAGGAAATTTTTTAAGAATGCTCATGCTGCTTTTTGACCATACGAAACACCAGTTATTAGAAATTGTATGGAAATGCAGTAAATTTTTGCAGTAAAAATAACAATTTGACTACATGTATGATTGTGAAGCCTTTAAAGGAACATGAACCCATAATGGTAATGCAGTTGGCTTGAGTGGTATTTTCCAATCAACTAATGTGCAAGTTTTCTCTCATTTGTTATGTATTGAAACATTTTAGATAATGAAAAAAAAAGCAATAGTCCATACATTCATTTTGACCATGATTGTGAAGCTTTAATAAGAACAAAATCCCATATTGGTAATTCAAATGATTTGTGAAGTCTTCTGAGGTCAAACAATTTGTTTTATTTTAAAATTCAAATCTAACATTTGTCTTCAATTATTTCATTTAAAAACACCATAAAAGAAGTCATTAATTTCATAAACTCATAAAGGTATGCAATTGAATGGTAATGCATCAACATTTTCCAATCATCTAATGTGCTGGTTTCTATCTTGTTTTGCCTCATGTGATATATATTGATATGTTTTGGATAAAAACAAAACAAAATGCTATTAAAATAGTAATGTTTTTTAAAAAAAAAACCTTATCAAATAATTCTATTCATTTGTTTTGACCACGACTGCAAAGCTTTACAAAGGACAACTTTAGAACGGTAATGCAGTTGATTTGTGATCTTTTCCAAGTCTTTTGAAATTAAACAATATCTTTTTACTTAAAAACTGACATTTGGCTTTAGAAAAAGCCAATTTTGGCTCTCCATCACTATGTGTTGGTAATATGTGTATACTTTAAGAAATTATAACAGTACTGCTGTACTGCTATAACAGTAAATTGCCACTGCTGTATTAATTTTATTTGCTAACTGTGATATAATGAACAATTTAATTACCCAATTTATAAATAGTCTTTTGCACATGCTCAGTTGCTTGCTCATTCTCCACCTCTCATTTTCTGCAGGTGTGTTGCATCTATAAAAGCATCCTCCCAGTTGTTCTCAGCCGGTGTTTGGACAGCATGGTGGATGTGCATTTGATTGAAGTGATGTATTTAAATTAAATCTGGCTATATGCCCGGATATAACACTCCCCTCTATCATTTTATCATTATTTGATGCCAGCCGTAATCACTTGAAAATGAACACAAACGTCTCTTTTACAAACAACTTGTTTACTGTCTGATTTCGGTAGGAGGTAATATTACAACGTTAATTGATCCAGGCAATTTACACTGACTTGTGTGCACTTTATAATGAAACTAATTTACATAGAAAGAAGACTTGTTTGTCCTAAAAAGTACAATGATTACTATGCAATGCATAGCATTACCAGCACATGTTGTACATGAGGTTTTTGTGCTAAAATACCCAGGTCAAAAGTGGCGTGACTGTTTGTTAAATTCACCCCATTATGTCATCCTTCCAGGTACATGGATGGGTTGTGGATGCATTGTCTGAAATAGTTTATGTAGGGTCAAGCTTCCTGTTACAGTAATCCATTCTGTATGGCCTAACTGCGTTCCTGACACTGAAGCAAATTAATTTGTTTTTAAACTGTTTCATGGAAGAGCAGCCATAATGTAATTACCGTAAGAAACATGCTCATGTTGCAGGGATGAATGGACAGGAAGTGGATATTTACAGGTAACTTAATTACTCTCATGGGATGAAACACATCTAGGCCAAAGAGATGAGGATTCTGGGCTATTAGGACATGGCTGAGAGTCCTATTCAAAATAAAAATGTGGACAGGAGAGAAAAAAAACAACATAAAAAACCAAGATATTATTTTGTGAGGATGCTGGAAGGAAACCCATCTTTCCATTTTTCATACCTGCAGTGTTGCATTGTTAGCGTGAACATCACGCTCTGCAGCAGGACATAATGAATGTGATTTTCAGAAGAGGCTTGGGAAGCGATCAGCCTGTCTACACAGCTGACTGACAGTACGGCAACATGAATCAATATGGCAGACCGTCTTAGAGGTTGCTGCTTTGTTGTTTGTAACAGGACAGAGAAGCTGGTATTTATTGTCTCTCAAAGGAAAATCAGTCCATTAAAACAGTGTTTCTCAAATCTGTCCTGCAGACAACCCGGCCACTGCACATTTTGGATGGCTCCCTTTTCTAAAACATCAGATTCAACTCATCGGCTCATTAGTAAAGACTCCAAGACTCAAAATCACAGTGTCTGATAAGGCAGACATCCAAAATGTGCAGTGGCTGGGGTCTATCCAGAATAGGTTTGAGAAGCTGTGCATTAAAAGAACAGACTATGTGTATGATGTTGAAGTGCATTATTTGTGATAATGACTCGCTATAAACAACAAATAGATATTTGAATAAGAATTGTTTATCTGCTAACAAGTTCCATAACAAATATCTGTTGATGTAATCTATATTCCTATATTCCTAATGTGCTTATATACATGTCTATCGATAGTCAACTTGACTGAACTGGTTTTTAAAGTACTTCTACATTTGCTAGCAAGTTAAAATTATTCATACTGAAAATGAACATAAAATGTTAAAATGTATAATACACTGATACTCTCTGTCTATCATCAAAAACATGTAAATGTATAAATTATTTGGATATATAAATACAATAGTGCTAACAACTGATTAATCACAAATTTTCACATTAAAAATAAATGTTTTTGTTTACTCAGTATGTGTGTGTGAACCCTATTCACGAGTTCGCGCTTCCTTAATAATCGTATAAAGCAAATTTGGCGTGCTGTCCGGGGGGCGAGCCGGGGGAACA
>JAUCNO010002243.1:0-13092 GCA_032353835.1 Enteromius viviparus
GCCAACTCCCTTACAACTTTCAAACGACTGCTGAAAACCCATCTCTTTCAACACTACTTGACATCATAAAAAAAAAATTAAAAAAAAACTCTTAACCCTATCCTTTCTTTCCCTTTCTAGCCTGCACTTATCTAAACATTGCCTGCTATAACGGTATAATGATCACTTCCTAAGTTGCTTTTGCCTCTTTAGGACTAATTGCTTGCTTGTTTTCCCCACCTGTATGTCGCTTTGGATAAAAGCGTCTGCTAAATGAAAAAACGTAAATGTAAATGTAAGTTCTGTCTGCACTGAGGACATCTGTAGACTCTCTTCTGATCATACTGATCCCAGTTATCTGTAATAGCTCATACAGTAACTGTGCCCACAGTTGAGGAACAAAATTATGTAAAAAATGAGGCAAAAAAAAAAGTTAAGTTGATATGAAGTTTCTTTTGATCCTTTTTGTTAGAATTTGTAGCTCTGTATTTTAGATTTGAAATGCATAGAACAGTTGATAAGGCTACCATGAACATAAATCCCTGTAAACGTCCACTAGATGACAGTGTCGTACAAAAACACAGTTGTCGAGCGCAGGTGTTCCAGTAGAGGGCGCTCTTACACACTGTGGAATTTTCCATGTCTGTCTGTTTGTGCCAAACGCATGATGCAGCACATTCTAGCTCACATACAGATTGACACACTCTTATTAGATCATTCATATATACAGAATATATTATTTCTGACTACAAAAGTCAAAGCAGCTAAACTGCACCCAGTATATTACTCGTTATAGTGTTCAACACTCACATAAAACTGAAAAATCAGCTGGAACTATACATGCAAAGTAATTTATTTACATAGTAGTACAATTTAAACAAGGGAAGAAAACAAAGTAAGTATCTCACTTGTATTATTTTTAAGTATACCTTGTTAAAACCATCTTGAAGTAGGTTTAATCTTTCCTGGTCTAAGGTGGTGCAAACTGTTATCCCAGTTGGGCCCAGGTGGTGTTCATGTGGTTTAGCTGGTTAGCAAGATCTCCCAGCTTGACCATTTGAAAAGTGGTTAAAGCCCATCTAAAACAGCCAGCAGAACAGGCTAATTTAGGCTTAGAGATCATTCAAAGCATTTAATGCTGATAAAATTCTGTGACAAAACAAAAAATATTTTTAAGGTGGAACACTTAGCTATGTATTTGGGGACATACTTCAATTGTTTTTATACACATACAGCAACCAAATCTAACACGAAAGAACACTATCTGCATTTAAAATAAATAACCTTATTTATAATATTTTTCCTGACATAGGTTTAGCTGAATAAAATTCTTTAGTACACACATATACAATCAACAGTGCTTCTCAAAATGCAGATGTACAGGAAGATCATATACATTTACAAAAATATTTTATTAAAAATAGATGTCAGCATTCTGTACAAAAGAAGGGCAGGCCATACAATCTAATTGAGAGATTAATTGAAAACATACGCTTTTTAAATATTAAACCAAATCCATTTCCTTGCCCAGACATCATAGAATAAGTACATAATAGAAACACAGAAATGCGAGTCTGAGAAAACAGGAGAAACACACACACATCCTAACGGCAGAAATATGAGGAATTCTGCTCAGTTAATGCCACTTTTCTGATTTACAGAATCTGCATTCTTATTACTTACAAAAGCCTCTTTTCTTTCACAATTCTCTCATACTATCATTAACAATATAATACAAATGACTGAGATTTAAAATAATATATAATATTACATCAAAAGCATCATTTGTGACGTCCACTTAAGTATTATGTTTGCAATTCATAATGTTACACCTTTTTCCTTTGTTCATGCAAAAGCCATGTAGTTTCTCACGTTAAATGAACTGGAGCACAAATAAACGAAGCATTAAAAGTCAAGAGTAATTTCCCTGCCTCTAGCTTCACAAAACGGGTTTTGAAAAGAAAAAACACTTTCCCCATCTTTCATTAAGACAGATCCACCTCAAAATTACTGCTATTGGATGCAAACAAACAAAGAAATCAACCTGCAAATGGTTAATTGATAGTTTGTCTTTGCATATTGAGATGGTATAGTAAAACATATTTTACAAAATGAATTAATTTTAATTTCCAAGACATGAAAAAATTGACTGAGGCTTGCTTATGCTACAAACTGAATAAAAGAGTGCTACGTGAAACGTCTGTAGTAATAATAATAAAGAGAGTTAGGAGTAGTCTTAAAGGGAAAGTTCACCCATAACATTAACATTCTCATCATTTACCCTCATGCACTTCCAAAACCTGTATGACTTTCTTTTGCAGAAACCAAAAGAATGCATGTTAAAGAACAGGTTTTGTCTGCCCAACGTAAGACAACGAGGTTCAAAACAACACTGGACCCCATACAGTTGCATTCAGTATGCAAATTGTAAATGTTTGAGTGAACTATCCGTTTAAACACTTATGTCAACATTATGTAATTACCAACATTACGTCACGTTTCTTAGTGAACTTTTAGGTCACTGTTACATTCAGCCATGAACTCAAATGACTAATAAACAACTTCAAACAGTTCAATATAATCCACATAATGTCACTTATATTAAAAACAATCAGTGGAAAGTGTTTTAACAATAAACACTGCACGCATAAACAGCATAAACTAAAGTTATGACTAAAAATATAGTGATTTACAAACTCTAATTTAAACGAGGAAAAGAACCCAGTTTAGTGCAAAATGTAATTTGTAGCTTTGTAGAGTCAATCAGGTTTACGCAATAGATTCTGGCTGTTATTAATACATCATTTTATGTTTATATAAATGGATTAATTGCTTTTGCATACCAAAAATGATATTAACACCAAAATTGCTGTTTATGTGTGCAGTGTCTAGCCATTTCCTTTGCTTGCTCTGATTAAACCTAAAACAGGAAAACACATTTTCCCACACAAATCAATGAAGAGTTTCAGTTTTTTTCAAAACACACAGAACAGCAATAGTATACACCCATCTTAAAATGTATGCGTGTGTGTGTAAGGAGCGTCCTCAAAGCAACTTCTTATAAAAACATTTGGCCAAGCAATTGAACAAAAAAAGCTAAAATCCAGGCGATGCAACAGAAGAGAGGGGTAGTGTGTGAATCACACAGTCCTTGCGCAGTGTTTGTGAGGGTTATTCTGGTTTGTGGCAGTAGATGTCTTTAAGGGCTTTGAGCTCCTCTATGAGAGTTTTGTTCTGGTTTTCCAGCACAGCGACGCGATTCTCCAAGCACTTGACATATTCTTTCTTCTTTCTGCGACACTCGCGCGCCGCCTCCCTGCAGCATGCAAATAAAAGGTCAGATGCGAGCATGAACATCAGCGCATTAGTTGGAGCACATGACTCAGGTGTGTGGGCGTACCTGTTCTTCATCAGGCGGACTTCTCTCTTGCGTGTGGCCTCCTCTGCGTTCTGCTGTGGGCTGTGCATGGCCCCCGGTGACGCTGCCATAATAACGCCTGGCGGTAACCCTGATGACGGGGAGCGGATCTGGTATGCTGGCATGTCTCCTGTGGCAGCTGCATGCACAAATATACACCACAAATGCATTATTTGACAGATAAATGGGTAACATTTTAATTCATCATATGTTCGTGTCTACATAGTAACATAAATACATTAGGAAATATAATGTACATTTATAAATGAACACTGCACAAAATGTAATAGCTGCTGTAATGTGTAAAATGTTATTAATAAATGATGGTCAAAGATGTATTTAATCCACCTAAGCATTCGTCTCAAGATCAGAGGTGATTTTTATTGATGTATGGTTTGTGGCCTGAGATAAGATTTGAAAATCTGAAATCTGAGGGTGCAAGAAAATCTAAACATTGAGAAAATCACCTTGTCCAAATGATCTCAGCATATAGCTAATTAAAAATTAAGTTTGGATTTATTTATGCTAGGGAATTTCCAAAATATATTCATTGAACATGATCTTTGCTTAATATTCGAATGATTTTGGCATTAAAGAAAAATGTATAATTTTGACCCACAATGAATCTTTTGCCACAAATGTACCTGTGCTACTTTATTATTAAGCCGATTAATATTTCCAAACATATGGAAGCAACAGAGTCCACAGAGAAGGTTTTTAAAATAGGATATAAAGATTAACTTTTTTTCTCAATTTTAGTTCTGGTTCCTAATTCTTCTTCTTATTATAATTATTACAAACATATGAAAGGAAACCAAAGCAGGTTTAATTTGTATCTTAAAACTCATAAAAGAGAAATATGTATCAGTGTTTCAAGAAACTAGAATTTAAAAAAAATTGGCTTTATCATTACTATTGATAATCATTAGAAAAAAAAACATATTGAACAAAGACTAATAAATATGCGTGCGATTTATCATTATTATTGACAATTAGAATTGAAAAAAATATATATTATTTCCATACATATAGAAGTCCATAAAGTAGTTATTTCTAAGCAAATGATAGTCTTTTGTTTGATTGTTCCATGCTAAAATAGAGACGAAAGACTTACACTTACTGAAAATTTGCCAGTGACCGTAATTCATCTGACCAATAAAAAGACACACAATCTAACCAATCAGCTGTGACTTGTATTGTGACCAGGCTTACGAAAGCTGGACTAATTGGACTAATTAGTTTATGCAATAAATCCAAAACAATACCAACAAGCAGTTATATAAAAAACTTGACATCCACCCACACACGCGGCATTAAAAACACCTCGCGCCACACTGAAAAAAACTCATCGAAATATTGGTAGAGCACAGTTTTAAAGCTGCTATCAGACAATGTTCCCAGCATTAAACGTCCTTCAACAAACTAGATATGCTTTGACTTAACGTGTATGCATGTATGTATGTGTGCGTTTGTTATCAGACAATGTGACAAAATGCTGACGTCACTGCGTGCGTCGTTGCCCAAACCTCCGCCCGACTCTGCTCTCTCTCCCCGCCTCTCCCTCTCCGTCCGTCTCGGCTTCGGCCGGCTTCCAGGAAACAGACTGACGTCAAACAGAAAGCCCCTCCCTCCCCCCGCTTTTGTCTGCCTCTCTCTCTCAATGATTCATGTGTGTGAATAGTCAGTCAGATTCTGCAGCCTGATTTCGTAAAACGCTAAATGTCAATGACTGAGTTTATGACTGAGAAGAAAGTTTCAACCACATAAAAGCAAAGAAGCAAAAAAGAAGTACAAGAACAAGTCTCTCTCTTCCACTATCCGGAGACTGACTTTCTCAGAATGTTTACAAACGTTTGCACATGATAAAACGTTGTTTTGCTTTTTAGCAGCATTGCAGGAATTAAATAATTATTAATAGTGATATTTACTATAACTTTTATTATTATAGTCTTTATATGAACAACATGAAATATTTTAAGATTGTTGACATACTCTATTTAAAAAATAAAAAGCATTTTATAATTACTGTTGGGTTATTTCATATGTTTATAACACTTAATATTTTTGTTGCATTATTATATGAATTGGATATTTATGAATATAACCTTAGAGATTATACTATAAATACTACACCACAGAATAATTTCAAGCAAAAGTAAAAGTGTGATTTAAAGCAACTAAAATCAACCAAATTAATTTATCCATATTTATTTAAAAAACAACAGGACATCCTCCTTATTTATCGGTTAGTAGCTTATTTACCAGATGAAAAAATACACAATCTCAGGAAAGCATTAGAATGTAATACATTAGCAACACACTGGCTTTTCCCTTGTATAACACACACAAACACACACTCTCTCTCACCTGACTCCGTCTCTTCCCCAGTCACTGCCATCTCTATGCTGTAGTAATCCAGTTGTAATTGTGTTTTGAGCGCTATCTTCAGTTTCCTTTGTATTTGCTCTTAAAGCTTTCTCTTTCTTTCAGCTGGTTCACTGAGTGACTTTCTCCCTCATACACGCTTTCTGACTATCTTGGTTTGAGTTGTGACACTTAGTGTTTTGCCTTTAACCCTCCCTCCCGTTTTCTCTCTCTCTCTCAGTCAGATTACTATTAAGGGCATTGACATCACTATGACATCACAGCAGTCTCACAGGGAAATAACACGCTGTCTCTGGAGAATGCCCTCCCCACACCCATGTGTGTGTGTCTGTGTGTAAGATGACACTTGCTTTGTAATTAAACATGCAGCTTAAATTCATGACCTGCGGAAAATTAAAACTGACTGAGAGAAGAAAAGAAGAGAAGAGAAGAGAAGAGCAGAGCAGAGAAGAAAAGAGAAGAGAAGAGCAGAGCAGAGAAGAGAAGAGAAGAGAAGAGCAGAGCAGAGAAGAGAAGAGAAGAGAAGAGAAGAGAAGAGAAGAGAAGAGAAGAAAAATAGAAGAGAAGAGTTGTTAAGTGTGATATATTTTTAGACCATGATGACGCAAAAGCATTTCAGCACAAACAAAAGGGTACACACACACTCATACGTCAATTGTGCTATCACACTGTTTACATAGATAAATAACTCCAAATATATCTCTAAATCAAATCTGTTTCAACAGGTCTGAAATCATTTAAAACAGTCTGTTCTGCTCAGTGCTAAAGTGCTTTAACTATTCCATCCCTTTATTAATATTGCAGTTTTTAACACTTATTTTAGTTACTGGAATTTAAACTTCACAACACAAACATATAGACTAGACACCCTTAGAAATAGAATTCTCTGTTTACTGCAAAAACAAAACATGGTTTTCATAAGTATATTGTTTTGTTCGCTGGAAAATTACATAAACATCCATCAAATATTATACACTATATAATTTATATTTTACATGTTATTTATTTATAAATATAACATATAAAATAAACTTAGATTTATAAAAAACAATAAATATGTAAAATATGTAAACCTGGTCATAAGTAGCATGGGAATATTAAATTATAGATATTAAGTAAAGATCATGTTCCATGAAGATATTTTGTAAATTTCCTATTGTAAATATATAAAAACTTATTTGTTTATATATTTTAATTAGTAAGATGCACTGTTCATTAGGAAAACTTCTCAGTATTTAATGTTTTTTTTTGCACCCTCAGATTCACATAAATAATTATTAAAAACATATTAAAACAAATTAATATAACAAATATTGCACATCGCTATTAAATTAAGTACAACACTTATATTTATATTAAAACTATTTCTTACCTCACTTAGTTTTACATTTTTATTTTAGATTTATGCTTATTAAACAAGAAATAAATCTAAAATAATAAAAAATATCTTAAATACTTGATAAAAAATATATAATAATAATAATAATAATAATAATAATAATATCTTGAGGTCACGGATGTTTAGATATTCTACAGGACAACAGGACCACAATATTAAGACTATGATTTTCCATTGATCAGCACAAAGTCGTACCAGGGAATCGAAAGTTGGAATTTCATTAAATAGTGAGTCGGTTGATATGCTGAACCCTTTTCCTTGAAAATTAAGGTGATTTTCAGCTGCAGTTTGTCAACGTCACATTTAACCATTTTTTGTTCTCAGTTCCTGCAAAGTCTGGAACTTCAGCACATAATAAAACAAGTCTAACAGGTTTCCCACAATGCAATGTGGGTTCAGTGTCCTTCCATGATCATAGCCCAGTGTCAGCAAACAGCTCATACACACATTTGTTTTTGTGTTTCCACATCTATGAAATAATAAAATTTATAAATTCTGAAAAACACATTTAACCCCTTTTTTTTCCTGCCTAGCTTTAGAAACAGAAAACTTGATAAGAGTTGGAGTGTCTTACCCTGAACGAGCACCTGTCCAGCAGTGAACAGTAGCTGTTGGCCGGGGTCTCCTGGCTGGGCACCGTACTGAAGGATAGTGGCTCCCGGCTGTGGTGTGGTGGGGCTGGGAAGGGTCAGAGCCTGAACCCCCTGCAGGGCCTCACCACCGGGACCGGCCAGCTGTATCGCTCCACCCTGAGTGATTGCAACTGCACAGACACAAAACAATAAGACAGTTAGTTTTGAATCTGTGCAAACACCTGTTACAACACATGATAAGGGGTTGGGAAACATCTGTGCAATATCCATGTAATGTATTGCTCCTTCGCAAGAATGAACAGCAAAACCCCTCATTTTCAGGGTTATTACTTGAGTTCAGACTACACGCCGCACAAAGACATAACAGTTTGTGAGTAATGAGCTCAGACGTACTGTATTGCCCTGAGCTGGTCTGGTAGATTGAAGATGGTGCCGTCACTGTAGCAACACTAGAGGTGGCCTGGGCTTCTTCCTCTGCTTTCTCCTCTTCCTCGATCTTGGGCACGGCAGGCACATCTGATGACAACTCATTAAGAATTTTCCTGAAAATACATGTGTAAATACAAATGTTAACCCTATCTGACTTTAAATATAATCTATTTTAAGGGAATTCTAACAAATATATTATATCAGTGGGTGGGTTGTGGCTATTACTGGGTTTGAAGTGTTTTGTTGTTTCAGTGATGATATGAATGATGTCGGGTCATGAGGTCGTGTTAACTAAATCTATTAAAACGTAATATAAATATTGCATGAAATATATTAAATATAACTTTAAAAAAGTTACACATTTTAGAAATGTTGTCAAAGAAACTACACTCTTCATCTGCCTAACGATGCCATAGAAGAGCCTTTTTGTCTCAATGGTTCCATAAAGAGCCTTTAGAAGAACTTTAAAAGCTTTTTTGTGGCGAAAGAAGGTTCTTTAGATTATATAAAGAGATGGTTCTTCTTTGGCATCACTATGAAGAACCTTTTAAGCACTTTTATTTTTAAAAGTGTGGATGAAATAAGTTAGATGGATATATATATACAAAAATAAAACATAAAACTAAAAAAAAAATAAAAGGTAATTCAAAACACTGATAAATACTGTAGTAGTTCATAAAAAATGCTAAACACGTGGCTCAAGAATTGATCTAACCTGTAAGACGGTCGCCTGGACAGAATTTCTCTTCTTTTCTGAGGATCTGATGGTGTTGTACGTGATCCACCAGTATCAACAGCTACCTGAAAACATCCAGACCCACATATACACAATAAACGAGCCCTTAAAAATATTTTACAAGCATTTGTGGTAAGAAAAATAATCAGTGAATAGCTATTTCTGCAAAGGACCCTTTTTAAAAATATATTTTACGAGGTATTGATGACATATATCATATCGATGTAACTTGACGTTTTGGGTGTACTATCTCTTTAAAAAGCACTGTATACATAAGTGGTTCTCTTTAGATGACAATTGTGCCAGTGACCATGAGTCTTCTATCTCCTCCTGAGCAGATTTGTTTTGTCTGACGTGGGCTGTGTGTGTGCGTGTAACCGACCAGATCAGATGCATTGAGTCTCACATTACTCAAATCTCATTACTGCACTGTACAGCTACTCTCACTCTTCTTGTTACTGTGTCAATCTGCTTTTCCTTCATCCCATTGATCCCGGGATGACTAAACGTGGCCTCTGATTGGCTATAACTCTAACTGCTGTGATTGGTCGGTCTTTCCAGGCGTAAGTAACAGGTAAATGAATAACAGGATTGTGCTTCAGTGGTTCACAAATGAGCACACGTTTAATTTTTATAAGAGTGGACTTTATAAATAGTAACTTTTAAGGTTTAAATTATTATGTTACATACATACATGTGAAAAAGCTCTGCATGTGTGTACCTGCACAGTTTGTATCTGAGGTGACTGGATAACAGAAGGCTGTGTGGTTTGAATGACTCCCTGCACCTGCAATGTCTGTCCGTCGGGTAATGACACCACAGACACACCCTCATTCATCTGAGAGAGACACAGAGACAGGCACTCTTTAGTCCAGTCTTCTTATTGATAAATAAATCTATTAAAAATTAACTAAAATAAAAATTATTTAAAAATAAAACATAAATGCTGATGAAAAATTTCAGTGTAAACAAATGTTATCAATATTGCCTTGGCAACCAGAAAAGTTCAATTAAAACTACAATCATTAAAAAAAATTATTTATTAAACAAATTAATGAAAATAAAATATAAAAATATGTTTATTTCAGCTGATTGCCAAGGAAACATTCTAACTTGACAAGTTTACCATGAGAAACAAAAAAAAATGTGTATATATATATATATATATATATATATATATCATAAATACAATGAAAAATAAAAGTGACTAAAAATCACAGTAGAAAACAACAAGAAAAGTAAAATAAACAAAATTACTTGTTTTAATTAAAACTAAAATGATTTTTAAAAATGTATAAAACTGTAATAGTATTTAAATGATACTAATATAACACAGTTTCTAAAATTACTAAAACTGCAATAAAACAATTTAAGCTTAATATTAATTAAATAAAACAACAACAGCAAGAGCATATAAAAATGACTAACATTCTAACTTAAATTAAAATAATAATAATCTTTATTATAAAATATAATTGATCATTTTACCAAAAATAGATACCAATTCAACTGATAAAATAATAACAGAATACTAAAACATCACTTATTGTTAACACCACACTTTTAAACAATAGTCACATTTTGAACAGTTTCTTTAAACTCCTTTTTAACATTTAATCTGTAAATATTGCAGTCTGAAATCACACACCAATTAACAAGTTCTCAGGACACAGTATCATAATAATACTGTGTTTTTATGTTAATACCCTGTTATTAGCATGGTAATTACCATGCATTACCATGTTAAGTAACCTGAACATCCACATAAATCCTATAGTATATGATACAATAATCAACCCATGTCATATCAATAATTGAAACCAAGCATTACTGTACCCTGGTAACTCCACCACACTTTTTTTTGCTAAGAACTGGAGTTTGTAATAATGTCATAATTTGTGTTTGAGTGTGTGATTTGTGCAACAGGTGTTATATCTGTGTAAGGCTTGTACCTGTATTTGTGTGTGTGAGTCTGAGTCTTACTGTACCTCACTTGTTGCTTTCTCAGTTGCACTGGCTTCCTGTTGCGCAATGGTTGCAGTTTCCATGGCGATCGGCCTAGGACCAGAGCAGAGAGGAAATGCACAGTCAGCGCTCTGTGGGTTAACACGTCACAAGATTTTAAATGGCCTACTGCATTGCATGCAATAATCCATCATTTTAGCCTAATGTTGGCCAAACTAATGGTTCAAAATGTGACGCAAAAAAACTGTTCTGGGTTTGTGAGTGTTTGTTGTTTTCATGCATCTGGTGAAGCAGTCGCTTATTTTAAACAGCAGGGTTTTTCATCTGCTGACAGTGTAAATGGATGTTTTACCCTCATGTTAAAACTCTAAATAACAGCTTCCTAAAAATGAATGCCTGGCAAATTTATGTAAAACAAAAGACCAAAGCTTTAATGACTGGGCTTAATTAGGTAAAAAAAATTCAAAATAACTTAAAATTAATTATAAATTAAATTATTTTTTAAATAATTAATTACTCCACAAATGTAACTATTTTGCAGGAATTAAACATAAGAGCTAAAAAAGTGAAAAGGGAAAAAAAACAACAGGAAGAAGGTCTCAAACTCAATGTATTATAATAATGATTTATTATTATAAAATTGCCCGCGCATGAAACATAGAGAGCTGTAACGGCCGCGTGCACTTCCTCATTCTGTCAGAACGATTCTTTGCCAGCGAACAAACTTTTCTTTTTTTCGAGAGAAGCTGGCTCATATAATTTATCAGGAAACATATTTTACCCCATTGCTTTAGCATGCTGAGATTATTCCATCTAGTGTTGATTTAAGTGTGCTCGCTTAACTTCTGTTTCCTCGCTGGGTTGACAGAACAAACGCGCGCAAACTTTGAACAGCTCGCGCTTATGTAACAGCAAACGGTGGCACGAGGATATGACATCCATTATTGCAACATTCGTGCGCTTACAAATAAATACAGAAGAGTCGTAAAGCAACTTTGCAACAAAGTTTAATGTTCTTTAGATAAGCTGTCTGTTGTATTTATTTGCATACTCCTAGACCAAGCTGCGTCATTCTCCACAACCGCAATGAATTTTTAATTTCGCCAGCTCTACATTTAACTTGATCTTTTTGCTTTGTGGCTTGGCTTATATTTCAGAGTAACTCTGATTATTAATTTAAACACTCAGAATATGAAATCTGCGCACTTTTCGTTTCTCGCAGGTTTATTTTCTTGCCAACCGTAGTTTAGCGCTGGTTACAACAGGAACTGCGTCCTAGACAGCTTCGCCTCGCTGCCCATGTTATATTGAGAAACTAATTTAACAGCAGTTACATGTTCGTCTTCCTGCGCTCATCTGCAGATCCTCTCTGGCGGCAGATCGACATGCCAGTAATAACTTACCCGACTTTTACGTAGAGTCTCGTCACTCGTTACGGGTGCAGAGGAAGCCCGACTCGCTGCACACGTAGAGCCCACGTCAGCTCTGATGATGCGCCTGGGAAATGTGGACTATGCAGCCGGAGGCCCCAACAACACACACAGAGTGGGCGGAGCCTAGGCGCAGAGGGGCCACTGTCACTCACCAAATGTCCTAAACTGTCCATTTAATTTGCGAATTAATTTCCATAATGCTTTAATGCCTTTGAGGCTTCAATTTTATGATAATAGTTAATCCAACTTAATAAAAAATGTTACAGCCATATCAGATTTATAGAAAAGATTTATAGAAACAATATTATACTGTTTATAAAAATAAATAAATAAAAACCCAACGGAATAAAAATAACGAATCGTACTCCATTTATTAAAAATAAGCAGAAATAATTCTAAATCAAATAGAAATAGAGAAGTTTAATGAAATAGCGCCATCTTGTGATCGTTTCTAAGTTGTCACAAAAGTAATAGTAATGTAGGTATGCATAGACAAATAGATACATTTATATGTTCTATTTTATACTATTTTATACTATACTATTTTAAGTTTATGTACATTCATGTAAGTATTAATTAATTAATTATTATTATTTTAATAAGATATATCTGTCCTGTTCTAGATTCATTGTAACACACTGGATTGTAACAATATTGTCATGTCAATAAAGCATTTATCGACAGATAGATAGATAGATAGATAGATAGATAGATAGATAGATAGATAGATAGATAGATAGATAGATAGATAGATA
>JAUCNO010002244.1:0-13092 GCA_032353835.1 Enteromius viviparus
ATCATCCCGCCCCCTGTCCATGCATAGGGAAATGAGATTTAAAGAGTTAAAATGGATAAACAGATGCAAAGATTTATAAATGTGGCATTGTAAAACAAAGAATATGACATTAGAGTGAGTTATTTTTTGATCTGGCATATATTATTCTGCATGAACCTTTTGTAATTGTCATTGAGATTAATATCAGGTTCATTGTTTATCACAAAGCATCTGATTATGTGTGTCTTCATTATTCAAAGATGGATAAATTATTCAGGAAATGGACTTGAAAATGGCAGCTATTGTATCCCAAAAATTAATGCAAAGGGATCCACAGACACACATAAAATAAATCCTAAAAGCATCTCTCATATGATTGCTTTTGCTAATTCATTAATTTATTTTCATTCTAAATGAAAAAAAATGATCTTTGGAAATCATAAACACGTTCTTTGATTGTTTTGAGATGTTAGTGGCAACTCTAATCTCTAAAGCAAGTTTTTTTTTGTCGTTGTTGTTTTTTTTTAAACCCACTCTCTTTACATTCATTTGATGTTACCTTCTGTTCTCTAAAGCTCTGCACAAATTTCACACTTATAATTCATGGCAGCACTGTCAGTAAAGCAACTGGTACACTTTAGCTTGGACCCACAAGTATTGTCTAAGGGATTGTGCGTTTTCAACAGCAGATGCCAGATGACAAAAATGTAATTCTTCTTTCTTGAAGATCTCGGAAGCCATTGATTTAGATCCAGGTTTTTCTTTGACGTTTTGGTGGGTATGGACGTTTCATTTTTCCCCAAAGAATCTCAAGATTTATTTATTTATTTTATTTTATTTTGTTCCTCAAGATGAACTGTCAGTGATGTAAGGATTTATCAGTACATCTTTCTAGAGTTTTACTTTATGCCAGTAGGTAGCAGTAAATGTATGTATTACGAGTGAGTCATTAACTCATTTATCCAGTTGTTCATTCAGAAATGTTGCTTAATAAAAAAGTTCACCCAAGAATTTGCTGAAACATTTGCTGAAAATGTACTTACCCACAGGCCATCCAAGATGTAAAGTAGTTCATCATTAGAGCAGATTTGGAAAACTCCAGCGTTACATCACTTGTTCACCAATGGGTGCCCTGTAGTTGATGGGTGCCATCAGAACGAGAGACCAAACTGCTGATAAAAGCTTCACAGTAATCTACAAGTATTCAGTCCCTTTAACATGTAAAATCCCATCATTCATAATGTGCTAAATAATCCATGCAAGAAGGTGAAAAGCCAAAACATCTGTTTTTCATTTATAGCAATTAAAGACAAAGTCCACCCAGAAATTCTCTCATCAATCGCTCACATCACTCATCCTCAGGTTTTTTTTTTTTCTTGAGTGCAAGATATTCTGATGAATATGGGTAACCAAAGAGTTGATGGTAGCCATTGACTTTAACTGTAGAATTTAGAGTTAGGTTAGGATTAAACATCTTCCCTTGAGACTAACTTAACTGAATTTCAATTTAATTAATTAACCGAACACTGATCAAAACAGTGAAATTATAAGCTTCCACCTGCTGTGAAACTGTCATTGAGATGAATGGAAATGCAAATAGATTTCTGTCTCCAGCCTTGTTTTTCAGGGTTATATTGGGACATCTGTCCACTCACTGTTCGATTCACTTTGCTTATAAGGGGCTGTATTTTGGTGTATCGATGCAAGCTGCAATGGTGTTGGTGATATATCCTAATGCTGTCTCATGCTTCAGAGCAAACTCTGCTTTGAGGAGCAATAATCTTGTTCACTTTAACACCTCGCTGCCTCCATCCTGTTCACTAAGACCAGAGCAGGCAGCATTTTAATTTGGAATGCTTCTTTAACTTTGCCTGAAATGCCACCTCTGTTGCTGGTCAATTATTCCCCCCACTAGATGACAGAAGACGGCAATTAAGTAAAATGGGCAGGATAGAGCAGGGCAGATGCAGCCCAGGGGCTGTCATGTTTGCGGGGGGCCTCTAGGGTACATTGCGGCCTACGGTAGGCAGAACGAGTGAACTTTGTCAGGGATGTTGCAAGCAGTTGTGTTCTGGAAGAATATGAGATGTACGGCCACCGAGATTACAGCGGGGGAAGGCGGGGTTCATGTCAGCCTATTATTTTGAATAGCTCTGACATGAAAAGGTGAAGATGGCAATTAAAAGGCATGCTAAAAATATGCTGGCAATCCCCCTCTCAACCTCTGTCTGATGCTCCTAAGCTTGAGTAAGCCTGATTTGTGCTCCTGTTTATTGGTTCAGGGGTTGGCCTTTTGTCAACTCACATCGACTCAGCAGTTATTGCATTAATTTTGACTCAGTTATGCATGTGTTTCTGACTCTTTCGCTTAACCTTGCTGATGAAAGGAATGTGAAGTTTTCATTAGCACTCAGGCGCATCTGTGTTCAAGGTCAGGATGAATAAAGCTTGTTTAACGCTACTTTTTTATTTGAGTACATATTGAATATTCACTTATTAGCTATAATCCTCTTGCACATACTGTATATTTTCTTGTAGGTGAGATCAGGGTCACTTGTAAAAAAAAAATTTTACAAGGACAGTCAAAATGAAAATTATTTATTTAAAGAAATCACATGTTGATTCATTAATCAAATTAATTGTAGTTATTTGCTATTAATTTCAATTATTATCATTGTTCATAAAAACTTTTTTTTAACTGCAGTATTTGCAAAAATATGTTATGCTTTTAGGTATTTCTTATAGCTTAAGTTGCTTGAATAGTATAAAATGAAATTTATTATTAATTTTCTGATTTTCTAAGATTTGTATACTTTTATGTAATAAAAAGCTTTTTTTTTATTTTATTTTGTGTTTACAATAATGAATCACACCAAATGAATCTGTCAATATTGACAGACCTCCCCCTTTTTTATTTTTATCAGTACCAATGATTAATCAGTAAAGATTAATTTACCAAACATTATATTATAATTTTTTTAACTAGATCACACATCTACATTTGCACTACATTAAAAAAACACTTTCTGTATGCTTTACTGGTTGCAGGGTTTCAGCACTGCGCATTCAAATCAAAGCATTTTACAGAGTTTTATTTTGAATTTGAACTCAAGTATAAAGAAAAATAGTCAGTACTTAGTTCAAGGCACAGTTTTGGGGCATTCTAGTCCAGTACACATCTTATTAATAAAGCATACAGACATTAGCCCAGAGTACAGTATGAACGTAACCCCCTAAATTACACATTAACGGTTTTATTATAGAAAGAAAGCGCTTAATTAATGGACTAATTTGCGGTATAAAAGGGCTAAATTCTGTGTTTTATTAATACATTATACACACAGGAAAGCAGATAAGCCCAGTATGAACAAAAAGAAATTGCAGTTTAATGAAGACGGTGATAAAAAAGGAAATGTTAAAAATGTAGAGATTAGGAAATTATTAAAAATATATTCTGTGCATGCGAGCAGAAATGCCAGTGTTTCTTCCCCATAGAAAACCATGCATAACGTGGCTTAAATAAATAGATCACCTAAAAATTTAAAATCTGTCATCATTTACTCACCCTCGAGTAGTTCCAACCCTGTATGAATTTCTTTGTTCTGCTGAACACAATGGAAACTATTTTGAAGAAAGTTTGTATCCAAGGGCTGTAGATGGTGACAAAAAAAGCCCAAATTTCCTATAGATCTACAGACAAGCAATGCGGTAATCCATTAAAACACAAAAGTGATTTTTTTCTTTCTTCTATGGAGCAGAAAACATGCGAAACTTGCACCTTACATTCATATTATGTGCTTGCCTCATTTCTCTGCATAATATATTTTATTAATAAACTGTGTACCAGATTTGGTCTTTTTATAATACCATCTTCGTCCATTACCTTAAGCATTTTCTATATCTTCTCTGGGGGACAAAAAGCTTAACGTGCATTAGAGCATTGCATTCATGAATATTCAGCTTTATTACTAGTAATATTATTAATAAGGTTATTAATATTAAAATTGTTATTTATTAATACAGCATTTTGGCCTCCGATGCCACTGTTTCAGTACAGGAAGCCACATTAAGAGCTTTAGAATATGTCCCAAAACAATGCCTTAAACCATAACCACTGACTTAATTTCTTTATACTCAAGTCCAAGTTAACCCTCTGGGGTCTGAGGTGATTTTGGAGGTGACTGAGGTGACTCGGAAGCAGAGCTTCCACTACAAGCTGTAAAGTAAACAGAAAGTGTTTGAATGAAATCATGTTTTTGTTTTTTGGGAAAGAACACAAAAGTTTTGCAAAGAATGCAAATATGTTACTAGTTTCTTTTGCTTCAGAAACAATATAATGTTTAAATATGTTTAAACAAATATGTTTAATGCATAAAAAACCAAAAGAAATAAAAAAGAGAGCCACATAATAATTATTTGTAATTAAAAGTTTGATTATCTGTAATTTTTTTGTGTGTTTTTGCACTCAACAATTAGACTCCACAGCACTCAACTTTCATTCAAAGTAGCGTTTGCTTCCTGTCTTTCCGAGTGGGTGCATATTTTTTCCGCCAAGTCCGAAGTTATTATTCATGGCTCTGCCAAAACAATATAAAGTTTTTTACTGGAGCACCTTTCACCTCATTTAATATGTCACACTCAAACAGATGTATTATTCATAAGTTTATTTTCATTATTTCCCCCTCTAAGTCTTGGACTATTTGTCTTTTTCTTTGGATACAGTTTGTTTGTGTATCTAGGTCAATACAGTATGACACAACATGATGAAGAACAGGGAGGCAGATTAATCCTCATGATGTCTACGAAATGCTTCGCACTGCTGGCTGTGGTAAAACCTTGAAATGCTAAACTGTGGAATAAAATATGGTGTGGTCATTAATGTTGACATCTGTATCAACCCCTACCATACTCAATTATCAAGAACTTTATAGCTGTTGTAAAAGTAACACAACTAAATGCATTTTAAAATACATCAAGGAGCCTAAGGAGATGTAAATTTAATTGTGTTCTCTACATATTCGCACATGTTTCCTGAGATTTTAGAAAGCTTGAAATATGAATGTGAATAATTGGGCTTTTGTTCTTTTTTGTTGAGAGATCTATTAGGGCATGTTAGAAGTTATACCAAATCATTTCCCTTTTTAAACAGATGGTAGAAAAACTGAGTCTGAGGCTGGGGATTGTCACCACTTAATGCTATCTGAACAACCAGTGATGGGCAGTATCAGTGCTATTATGAAAAGCAAATCTATTATTAGTTTTGTTACATTTTTCATGATGAGATAGCATTCATTAGCAAGTATTGGGCAATTGATGACAGTTCTTATTATAATTATTTATTTGTTCCATATTTCAGCCTCCACATATTCCATAGTGTAAATCCAAACAGGTCTCATAAAAATATGTACCTCTATGCACATTTTGTGAAACACCATTTTTACATGCCTTACTGTACGGTTCGCCACAGTTTCAAAAAGAAATCTCCTTTGAGTGGCGTTAAAAACAGGTTATATATGTGAACCCTGGTACATTTTATTACACTGATATAGATATGTATTGCTAAAAGATTTCAACTGTGTTATTAAACAGTATTTACACAGGATTCAAACTGGAGCTCCTTTCTTCTCTAGTATGTCTCTGTACTCCGTGAGCTACCAAACAAACCTGGCGTAATTCATTCGATTATTTTTGCCATTTTAAATATAGTGTTATTTAGTTACTAAATTATTAATCATTTTAATTAGGTTTTAGTTCACAATAATAACCCTGCAGAAGCCTGGGCCCGCCCATACTTCCTGTGACGCTAAATTCTATTTCTCGAGCAAAGTTAGTCTGGCAAAGCTGCAGTTTTAGAGCATTTCCGTTCCGAGAAAAGTGGGAACCGATGACGCAGCAGTTCTGCGACCGGAAACCATACCGGATTTCAAACATGGTATACTGCGCAGCTGTTGCAGCTGTTTTGCTCAATTGCTTGCTAATCACTGAATGACTGTAAATACCAACTACTCTCAATTTAATCTGGCAAAACCGGCAGAAATCGCTTTACGAAATTTTCTTACTGCTTTAATGAAGCTACAATTGATTACGGTGGCTTCAGTTTCCGTCGCTACGCATACGTCATCAGAATGAGTGGTCTGATTGGTTGTAGATTCGTCCAGTAGTATACAGAGGCATCACCATTGCAATGGAGATGAGGACACGACACGCCCACAGGGCTAAAAACACAGGAAATACAGGCGGTATTTAAACATCACAAGTGTAAAACTGTACCAAAAATAGATAGCCTTAAACACAACTAAAACAGTCAATCACATCTACTTCATGACTCTAAACCACAAATCTCGTCTGTGACACCATCTCTCAACCTGCTCTGCTGTCCCTGCCATCCTCCATTGCCCTGTTGCCGGTTGGCTTTTAAACCCAGATATAGCGTTGTGATTGGCTGCAGCCAGGAAACGGTGGATCGAATCAGGAGTAGAGATGCACAGGATTGGTCAGTGAGTTGTAACGAATCCTCCAATCTATCCACGTGGAGGACGTCGAAAAACAGTACATGCATGATATTCTCCGTGAAAGTAAAAGAAGAAGAGCAAGAATATAAACAAATAGAGACAAAAACAACAGTCCAATCATTACTAACATTCTGGAACGTAACAGATGGTTAACCCGCATCCATCAGATGGCTCTGTATATACTACTAGACGAATCTACAACCAATCAGACCACTCATTCCAATGAGGTATGCGTAGCGACTGAACCTGAAGTCACTGTAACCAATTGTGGCTAGCTTCATTAAAGCACCTCCCAGAAGGCGGGTAGTAAGGTAGCTTGGCCAGACTAAGCTCCTATGAGCTTTGAAGTCGCAGAAGCCAGGCTAACCCTGCAGTTCATTTTACACATTTTTCTGACTTTTTCTGGTGCATCTCAAAAAGTTAACAAAGGATTTGATTAATGTTTAATCACACATAGAGAGAAAAGATCACAGCACACGGGCAGCTGTACAACAATGCCCTAGCGCAGGTGACAGTTAAACCGAAAGGGTTTTGAGCACAATGACAGCTGTCAAAGAAAGCACCCTGGGCAGAATTTAAATCCAGATTTTCCTTTGCATGGCACATGCTTTTTCTCTGGATCTCTCAGCCTGTGAAAGTAAAATGAATGCAAATTGAATTCACATTTAAAGCATTTAATTCATTTTTAACATAAATAAAAAACTTTTAACAAAATAGGAATGGTAGAAATATATTGCATAGTTTAGTAGGCACAGAAACCACTCTAATTAAATCGATGCCTTTTACAGCCACAGGCTAATTCATTATCAATTGTGCTAACAAAATAATGAAATCATACCAGTATGCAATACGGCAGTGCAACGATTTTCCTATTCATTGCTTGTTATGTGTTACATAACCTGACTTTAATGGATTGTACTTTTTTTGTTACATTTTTAACCTGACTAGTATTGATTGGCTGCTTCTGTGGCTGCATTGTATTCAGGCATTTACAAACCCAGTCATTCTGCGTCTGAGTCTCTCAAACAGAATTTCATTGCCATTTTTCTCGCCAGTGTTTTTATTAAATGTTCAGCCTTAATATAAGTGGGAAAATCAGTATTCATGATTTTTAAAGGTTCAGTTTATGTAAAACTATTTTTTTCATTAAGGTGAGGAATTTAGCATGAAACAATAAACAAACAAGAGACAACAGAGTTATTGATAAAACCCATCAAATGCAACACTTAACAACATAACTGCTTATATCATTTTGGACTGCTCATTTGTTTTATTACATTTTTTCAACAAGATTAACTTTAGTAATAAAAAATAAGTTAAACACAGTACTGGGACCTTATATGTGCCATCCTCTTTAGATTGATAGTGATACCATTCTTTTTTTTTTTCCTATTGTATAACATCAGGTCATTACATGTGTGATAACATTTCAGTCAAAGCCTTGGAACATTCATAATGTGTTTGTTTTTGTTTAAACTACACTTTGTGCTTGAATTGTGCCTCCAGATAGTGAAGTTAAAGCACAACTAGCACTTATGATGACCTTGTTATCTTGTTTTGTTCACAAGATGTTCCACTGTTTATAAGAAAGGAAAGCTTCTTATCTCCCAAGAGCCTACATAATTTCCTTCTTATGTGTGGTGAGGTAATTGTAAAAGACAATTTAACAGCCTAAGGTTTGGTGAAACACAAGAACAGTGTACACAAGCCTTATGCTCTATTCTTACAGAACAAAAAAAAAATACTGAATGAAAACAGTGTGTTGAAGTTATAGCTTCGGGCCACCAAAAGGGTAGGGGGTCAAGTAAACATCTCTCAGAAACATCTGAAACACAACAGTACATGGGTACTATTTCTAAACAGATGTGAATTTTTTGAGAACCTATGAGTTTACTGCATGTAGGCAGCTGCTATCACCTCTATGACTTGAGGACTCTACTTAGGGACCTCATTACTGAGATATCGTCTGAAAACACATCACTCTTTAACCCATCCAGACCCAGTGTCCATTTCAATGGACATCACTTTCTCTGGTGTTTTATGATAATTTTTACTCAGTCTCAAGTGAGTATAGATTGGATTTTGTTTGCTTCTTTTTTTATTTTTAAAGAAAGCCATATTCGTTGTCATTGGACCTTATTTTGAGCCTGTAAAGGGGTTAAAAATACTCCAATATTCACATTGATCATATTGAACAGCTGGTATTTCTTTAATTTTTAAACTAAAAAGGTATAACTTATTTGTCACCGAATGAATATTGAATTACATTATGCTGTACAGGTGTTGATAGCTGTATTTGTGTGAACTGCTTGTTTAGAGCACCATTAAAAAAGTCTAGTAAAATAGTTAAGTAGGTAAAGAGATTATCCATAAATCATTATAAACAGAATTATTTATTAACTCTGCTAAAACACACATTTAGTATCTCCCCACATGGCTTACATTTCACAATGTAGTATTCAGAATGGACTTTTTGTGCTCTGAAATGTTTGGCTCAAGGGTGTTAAGTTGTATTATACAAATGGCCATCTCTGTAATTGCCAAGACATTTGTCTTTATGACACCAAAATCACCTTTCTATAATAATATCTATTCACAAGCCAGCACGCTGCAGCCAAATTGATTTGAATTGGTTGTCTCTGTCTGACATGCTTCCAAAAAGCTTTCTTTTATTAAATAGGTGGATGTGCCTCTTTTCTCAGAATTAACCATCCGTGAATACTGATGGAATAAAGGCGATACTCAGTATGGAAAAATTTACTACCTTGTGTCTAGAAGTATAAGAGATGGCATGGCATGTGGATCTAATGCTTTTAGTTTAATTGTACATGGCAGTTATAAAGGTAGGCAGTGCTGATATCTGCCATGGGATGCAGTTAAAGGGGAAAGATGAAAATGAGAATGGCTTGATCTTCTTTGTTGTTTAATCTTAGGGCTTTGCGTTTTTATCCGTTTGTCTGTCATTTATTTGTTTGCAATCCATAATTAGACAAGTTGGCACAATGAGTTGCCAGCTCTGCCTGTTCTCCGTTTGCCGTTTTCTCCGTCTTCTCCCTTGGATCTCTGTGTGCCCTTCGCCTGACCTCTCGCCTGGTATTTGGATTTGTTTCTGCCTTTTCTCCTTGCACTTGGATTCACTCGCCTGCCGTTTCATTCGTAAGATTTGCATTATGTCAAGGGTTCCTAAACTGGGTTTCTGAAGGAACTGGGGTTATATGTATGATGGAAATATAATAATTATTCCATACACATTAAATTAAAACACTTAATGTTAAAATTAATCAAAGTAAAACAATTAATGAACAACTGAAATTGTTTTATTACCTGTTAAATTACCTGTGATCCTAATTCAGAGAATTGTTTATTTATGTTAATATCAGGGCTACTTCTTATTAAAATATGTTAGGTGAAAGTGGATCGGATGACTGCCATATGTTGGTCCATGTGCTGTCTGTGTATTTGTTTTGATTCTGTCTACAGGTGTCATGTCTTGTTTGTCAACCCCGCCCTTCATTGGCTGTGTCTTTAGGTGTCCTGTATTATGTCTTGAGTAGTTTGGTATTTAGTTTGTTTTCAGTGTTTGATTCAGTGTTGGTCGATGTATATTGTTACACTCGTCTGCCTGCTGTCTCGTGATCATTCTTCTGTTTTATAATAAATGTTACCTGTTTTCTGGAATCCGCGTCTCTCTGCCTTCCTTGCCTGCCGAGAAGCAAGGCATTAACACTAACAAATAACGGGTCCCAGTCCCGAATCACGGCCCTACCCAAGAATTTTTTTGGGGGGGTAGGTGTGCCTGGGTCATGATGCGGAGGGGTGGAACGGGGATCGAGCCGTGGCCTCCCAAAGGTCCAGACCCACCGTGGCCACCCAGGTCCCGATCCGTCGTGGCTGTCCAAGGTCCCAGATCCACCATTGCTGCCCAAAGTTTCCAGATCCATCGTGGCTACTGGGGAGCCCTGTTATGCCCTGGAGGCTGAACGGGGTAAAGTTTCTGAAGGCCTCCAGGGGACCCATCCATCCCTCCCCCAGCTCTACATACTGTTCCACCTCCTCTCCACCACCCTCCTGGACTAATCATGGAGCGTTCTGGAAGCCACTACTAGGACATTTGTATATAACTCACGATGCAATGCAATAATCATTGCATTGAGTTCAATTAGGACACTATATTTTGAAGATCATAAGTAGCCATACTTAAAGAAAAAAAGAATAAGAGGAAGTGCGGGAGACCACAGAATTGTCTTCAGCTAATGATGGAGATTCACTGTGAGCAGAACAAATACAGCGTGTACTTTTCAGAAATCTGCTTTGTACAGATGGGTGGAGGACAAATTCTTGTTTACAAAAGCAGCAAAGAAAAGAAAAAATCTGTCAAAACAAAAATCTTCGTATCACATTTCAATTGCAGTTTTGCCACAGGCATTTAAAAGCCTTAACATTTAAGAGGAGGATTTTATTGACTGACTAGACTAGAGGAAGATACATTTTTGGATTCACTGCTACACTTGTCAGTACAAGTGTAACACAACACAGGATACTAAGAACAGCATCCCTACAGTGATGCTTGAGGGGAAGTTACTCTCAGGGACTAGGAACTAGACGAGTCAAGATTAAATATAAATATATGAAGCTAAATACAGATTGAAAAGTGCTGAGCGCTGAGGCAGGAATGGGACCTGGAAGTTGCAGCAAAAGCCATGCAGGGTGATTTAAGTTTTTTGATGTCAAAGTGTTATAACAAAGTGAAATAACTGTTTACAAATGATCCTATCCAACTAGTTTTGGCACAATAACAGTTTGAGTAACTGTTGCATTGTTATGTTTTTTTTATATTATTTACTACAGTAAAAGCAGCAAATGTTGCAAAATTACAAAAACTAACCATAAACCAAATCCAAATGTAATCCTAGTATAAGCACATGTTGTTAATTCATATTGCTCAGAATGAAAATATATAATTACACTGTAATACCTTAAAAATAAAGTGCAAACTAAAATAAATAGCATTTCAATGCTTTCGAAAAATTGTGAATATTTTATTGTAACATTTTCTTTGAGTTTTGATGGAAAATGTAAGCTGTATACAAAAAAAAAATCTTTAAGATAAGCAGTTGCAATAAATTTTATTTTAGCTGTATTTAAATAAACACATTTAGCTGACTAACTTTCAACTAAATTAGTAGCATTTTTTTTTTTTTTGGTGAGAAGATCGAAAAAGTTTTTAATGTTTTTTAATGATATGAAATACCGAGTTTATTAATAACCAAAAATAAAATACATTTACTTTTTTATGGTTACAAAATATTTTTATATTTGTATATACATTGTATTATATATTTAACATTTAATTTACAGTTCTTAAATTTATAGATTTAAATAATAGTTAAAGTAATGTTATTTACTGTATTACTGTTTTACGTTACCCAATAACGATGCATGATTTTATTGCCGCAAATTTTACATAAATTTATGGCGCGCTCTGTATAATGTCTACTGCAACTGCATATTTGTATGTAGTTTCAAACTGGAGCAGGGTGCACTTTAAACGACATTTAAAGTTTTTGGTGAAAGGTCTTGTCATAATTTTTGCACTTCGTACTGAGTCTGGTGGTCAGCTGTCCATTCCTCTTATGCTGCGCCTCTCCTCCTTCATCAAGATGGGACATTTGAGGGACGGCATCATTTCTCACTGCCTAATCTTGACACCCCCAATTATTGCGGCTCTTGCCTGCTAAAGATTAGTCAAAAGCCTCAGTGTCCCGAGGCAGGCCATATTTTCACAACCCTGTCAGTTTCATAGTGCTATAACTCAGTATAAGGTCAGCCAAGAGCCACACTGTTAAAGAGAAACAGGCCTGGGGTTAATTGAAAGACTTTGTACCTGGCATCTGCCTCACTTTCAACAGAACCAGAGTCCCAAGCGCTGAAACAGTCCGCTAGGTGTTAAAGCCATCATGCCATTTAATGGGATCCTCTTCATGTAATGTGAAAAGCTTTTACCAGGACACTCTTTTAAATGATGTGTCTGCAGCTGGAGGGGTCTCGTTGCAGACATTTCCCCCCCGGTTTGAGATGAACCCGCTTTAGTGATTCTACTGCGCTTTCCAATAGCCAGGGTTTGCTAAGACAAAGCAAGGACATGGAGTAATATAAAAACTGTCAGTTTACATGACGAAGTGGTGTTGTGCGGAATGATTCTAACAGTGTATTGTTAGAGAGGCGCGTTTTGCTGCTGCCATGCTCAATAAAGCTAAATAAAAGTGCAGATAAAAGGGCCAGATAGAATGTGATGCCGCAGCCGCTGATCCATGGCCTCTATTATAGCCTGTGTTTAGCAGCACAAATGCTCTCTCTTGGTGCTCCTTTCACCCTTGAAGACTTCAGCCCTTGTGTGTGTCTGTGAAACACATTTAGATTACTCATCCACAAATTCAGGCTTCTCCATCTTTCTTCCCAATGCTGTAAAAACTAGATCATTGGTAAATGGCAAAGTCTATATTAAGATAAAAAAAAAAAAATAAAGTAAATGTTAATTTACTCATATATTCAGTCATTCTTGAGACATGAGACAAAACATTTTCAGCAATTGTAACTTCTC
>JAUCNO010002245.1:0-13090 GCA_032353835.1 Enteromius viviparus
TATTTACTGAAATTCACAAGTCCACAAGTTCACAAGGCCAAAAGTGCCCGTAGTTGAAGAATCGCCCATATACTGTAGGTCCTTCCTTCATGCACTAGTACGCAACCCACTACAGAACTCCTTCAAACACTGATCAAACTTGCTCCAATGACAAGTCATGTTTTACAGCTCAACCTACTTCAGAAAACATCTCCATCCTCACATTCTCTCACCGTCGAAGGTCTTTGTGTTCAAACTAAAGCTAAAAAAATGAAAGAGAGGGCTTTTCAATTACTGTATCAAATTCGTACATGACATAAAATTTAATCTACTATGTTTTAATTAATCTGTACTCTTACTTAAAAGCAATTTAGAAAATTATCTAATGGGAGAGGAAGAATTCCTGAGGACAAAAGCTGTAACGCAGCCCCTGATTTACAGCACCAGCGCTTGGATGCTTTTCAAACCTCTTCCTTTTCTCCACTGGAGTCTGAAAGTGTGATGAGGAGGAGCTGTGTTTAGGACAACATAATTACATAATTAAGTGGCTAATTTGACCTCTAGATGAACTTTGCACTGGATCTTAGCTTTAAGTCACAAAAAGTCCTCATGACAGCATCTGTGGCTGTACGTTTCACCTGGAAAGTGATTAAAGCATCAAAAGACCAACATGGAATGAAAAGACACATATGAGCTTTTTTATGGAAGTCATTTACAGAGCTGTTAAGCTATAATTGTTTCGGGACTGGAAGGGTTTGATGGACCGTAATGGTTGGATTTAACCTCTATGAGCTTAAAGCAGTTCATTTCTCTGACTGACGTACAGACGAGAAGCTCGACATAAAGTGACTCACAGAGTTTAACAGATCCGGAAACTCTGATGTCATCAACCTCGTAACAAGTCAGCACAGGTTTCCTTTAGTTGACTTTGTAGTGTGCACAGAAGGGTCGTACTGTACATCTACAGAAGCAGGTGTGCTGAACGACATGACCTTGATTCTAAATAAATACGTAGGACTGTGTGTTTGGAATTAAACATGTCATCTATTTTCTCCAGCTATTGTTCTTCTTTGTTTCCATTCTTAATGATTTCTTACTTCCGTTACTTGAGTCTGGCAGGATTTATGGATAACGTTTGTTCGGAGAATCTACAAACACCCAACATGAATAAAAACATTACATTCTTACATTTTATAAAGAATATACACTTCCATGCAAACGTTTGCTTTGAAATAAGTCTCTAATGGCTGCGTTTGTTTGTTTAAAAATACAGTTAATATTATTAATATAGTGAAATAGTATTACCATTTAAAAATGCTGGTTTCTGGTTGAATGTATTCTGTGATCAAAGCTGAACTTTCAGCATCATTACTCCAGTCTACAGTGTCACATGATCCCTGATATCAATTATTATTGGTGCTCCATTATTAATAATGGCTGTTAAAAACAGTTTTTGTTGCTTAATATGCTTTTGTAATATTATAAATGTCTACTTTTGATCAATTTAATGCATACTTTCTGAATAAATACATTTTTAGGATAGGATTAATTTATTCTTTCTTTTGCTCTTCTAGCACTTTTCATTTGATTTGCTCTTTTTTCATTCTTTAGCTCTTTCATTTACACTTTTTATTTATTTTTTTTTTCATTTGCTTTTTTATTCTTTTCTTCTTTTTTCATTCACTCTTCTCTTGTTTCCTCATTTGCTCTTTCTTTTATTCTCTTTCATTCTTTTGCTCTTTAATTTATTCTTTTGCTCTCTTTCCTTCACTTTCTTTAATTCCCTCTTTCATGCATCCTTTGTTTTTCTTTCTCTCCTTTTTCACAATTCCCTTGCCAGGCAAAAATCATAAGTCAGATCCACTGAGAAAAAAGTATTAATACACCACAAAGCGGGATGATTTGAGCAACATCTGTAGCACAAACAGTGAAGTTTAATGCTTCTGATCAAGGATTTGAACAAACCCCAAACTCTTAAGTGTGAAGAAGAACAACAACACTAATTGCCTGAGCACAAACTTCATCACTAAGAAGCATTTACACAAACTTGTGCTTAAGTTTTAGCAGCACTAACAGTAGGGGTATATAAAGGAAAAGCTTCTTTATTAATAGTTTTGACATCTGACACATCACAAACAGCATCTTTGCTCCCTGCATCGTCTACAGAGACGAGATATCAGCAGGAGCTGGAAATAAACCTGCTCGCTCTCACCTTTCAAGAACAAACTGCAGCGCGCTTCACTTCTGTTGTTTTTTTTAAATGTTTGTTCATTTGTGCTCAGACAGCCATCAGACCCACCTGATGCTAACACGCCGTTTGCCAAAAGCCCTTTTTCTTCCTCGTTTCTCTGCTACCCATGATGCACTGAGGCTCCGAGGCGCCTGTTAATGCAAGCGTGCTCAGCAGGTGATGATCCATGTTAGTCAATGTCGTTCCGAGCAGGAAAATTACAGTACACATAAGATGCATGAACCGCTCTCTGACACGAGCGAGATAAACTAGCTTTGGGTTACGCTCAGAAAACTTTCACCGTAAACAGCTTCAAATCTGCTTCTTCTCCAACTTCATCAAGCTAGAAATTTATATTTGTATCTGGATTTTCCTCATTTCAGCCTTTTTCTTATAGTGTTTTAAAATTCATATTTCAGGCTAAATATTCTTTAGAAAGTAGTTCACACATTTTGTGTTACAGGCCTTGTGAACACCCTCTATAAATCTTTGGCTCAAACACTTTCTGTTCCAAAAAAATAAAATGATCGCACAGGTTTGTAAGGACATGAGGCTGAGTAAATGATGACAGAAATTTCACTTTTGGGTGAACTGTCGCTTTAAATCGGATCTTAGTTCCAGGAAAGCCACAAAGAAATGTCACTATTGAACAGTATTGAAAAAAAGCCACACTTGTGTGTAAAAAGAAGACATCTTCAGTCAAACGTTCGACGTTTTAGGGGTTTGGAAAAAGGCAATCAGGCCTGTATTTTCAGGATGCAGTGGGCAGCTGGGTCAATATTGAGTCCCTGTCATTACGCCCGTGCCAGTCAAACATCCGTCTGTAATTGATGAGTTTCCCTCTGGGAAGCTCTGCCGCTGTCACAAGGGGCGGGGCAAAGCTAAACCAGCCCTGCTGAGGCCAGCATCTGTCAGACAAGACAGCGAGGAAAACTGATTGGCTGAGGAGTTTGCGTTCACGTGCAGTCGACCGGCTCCATTTGAACATGAGACGTCGTTGCCGCTTGAACTTGACACTGAATCAAACACATCTACAAGCGGCCGAGATACATAAAAGCACAAGCAAAGATAACTAGGGGTTAACTTAATCACATCTGAGAGCTCGTCGTCTGTAATAACCAGACAAGCAATGAAGGGCCGTAAATGAAAACGCGTACTGTAAATACACAGACTGTTAGAACACAAAGACATAACCTTCAAATTCACTATAGAGCTCGAAAAAATCTTTACCATCGATTAGCACAGAATCTATGGCACCTCTCGCTGATGACAGCAGGGAAGAGAGGAAGTTGACATGTGGGAAAAGCAAGAGAGTTCTCAACCAGTGAGCCAGAGTGTTTGGACCAGCAGAAATGAACTGCAAAAAAAGTGGGTGGTTATGGGAAAAAAAGGGGGGAAAAAAATGCAGATGGAGGTATTATTTTTCTTTTTGTATCCCATCTAATTGCAATCATAGGCAGATGTCTGCGAGTGTGACAGCATCAGCAGAATTGCTGCTGAGAGCACAGAATCTTTGTCTAAAAATAATCAGACGTTCTGGGCTCGGCTGTTTGTTATAATGGTAATCGATGCTGCAGGCTTTGAATTCCATCAATTTATAGATCCACTCTGTTCTGCCTGGTGATTGCGCTGCCTCTAAACCCCTGCTGCACACACACACACACACACACACACTCATAAAGAAAACACAAAAGGTTCAACACAGGCGGGGACCATTACCTATGCATGTAGATATGCAACCCTGCATTCACGTTATACAACCAAATTATACCTAAAGAATATTGACACACAGAGAAACACAAATATAAACATCAGTGGAGGAAGAGAATAATACAACTATGCATCATGCATTCAACACACGAACACAGAAACACAAAAGATTCAAACAGACAAGGGCCATTACCTATGCATGCAGACATGTATGTTATACAAAAAATATCTATAGGATCATTACCTGTGCATGCAGATATGAAACCTCACATGCAATTATACAAACACTGACATTTACTGGACCACAGCATGCAGGGCGGCATAAACGAGTACTTTATATGCAACATTATATGCATGTTATACTATAAAATATTTACATAACTACTGCCTATGCATGCACATATGCATCCCTACTTGAGCATCATGCAAACAAAATCTACCTGCAGGATACAGATATGCATGAGTTTTCTACATATATTAAAAAATGATCATTACCTATGCATGCAGATGCATATATATGCCATTACAGATGCAGCAGCAGCATGCAAAAATACGCAACCCACACAGAAAAACACAAATATAAACATCAGTGTAGAAACAGAAGGTCCAATCATGCACCATGCATTAAATACACACACACACACACACACACACACACACACACACACACACACTACGGCCACTGCAAGGGACAGCAGAAGGGCTAGTCTATGATTTAGATAAGTGCAGTTTCTTTTCATACGTTTTCTTATCTCCTCGGTTTGTGTGTAAGGCAGAAGATTTGTCCTTAGCTGTTTCAGATTAGTGCCGCTTCTCAGACGCCACATTCGAGAGGAGAGATCGATCAATGAATCAAATCAACACAATCAATACGGCCCATCGCTGGAGTCTAGTCTGGCCCCCGCATTAATACTGGCACCAGCCCCACCCCCTCAAACCCCCCGACACGCACAAAAACAACAGCACTGCTCTCTGCTGCTTTTGTGTGTGAGTGTTTGGGAGAAATCCAGGATAGGGCCGTTTCTGGCGGGTGTCCATGGCAGAGATGGAAGATGAGCCGTTATCTGCCCTGACTTGGAGAGGAAAGAGGAAAGTGGCCCGCTGGACGTGCTCAGAGCTGCCATGCGCCTCAGCTCCACGCTTTCATTTGTTTACCCGTAGGAGAGAAAAATCACAAATAGGATCTTTTTAATATCTCAATTGTTTCTCCTAGGAAGAACTGAGATAAAGCAGTAATCTCACACGTGTCTCCTCTAACGGTTTGGAAGTGACATCTCAAACTGTGCTCAGATTTGACACAAGCAAGTCAGAGGTTTCTTAAAGGGATAGTTCACACAAAAACAAAACGTCTGTCATCTACTCTTTCTTCTGTTGAGTGAAGAGTGTTGGTGACCAAACAGCCGCCGGTAGCCATTGGCTTCTATAGTACTGGGGGGAAAAAATACTATATACTATGGTAGTCAAAAATATCTTCATGATATCTTTTTAAAATGTCTCATGTGCACAGAATAGACCCTTTCACAAGCCTGTGATGATGGTCTTCAAGTTAACCCAACTATGATGACTTCCACTGCTGAGAAACCCAGAAACGTACAAAAGGTCCATGAGAAGGATACTCATACAGGTTGAGGATGAGTAAACGATGATACAACACATAACATTTCTCATGCATTTAGCTGAAACATTACCAAAGCCTGAAAAAACTAACCACTGAGCAATGAAATGTATTGATCAAGCAGTGTAATTAACAGTGACATCAAAAGATATCCGTCAGTTAAACTGATAAATCACACAGTAAAATTGCACACCGAATGTCACACATAAATGAACATCACAGAGTTAAAATATTTTGTGGTGGCGTGTGAATTTAGCGGTCACCGTCTCTGAATATCACATCTTGACACCTTTCTAAACCTGCCAGCAGAGGCTGGGAAATGATTGCGAATAATTAATCCCAAACCATCAGCCGGCTCTCTGCAGACAACACGCCGGCTCTTAAGACGAGCGCGAGCGTTACAATGATCGGGGAAGGTGTGACTCACGTCGTCAGGAATTAGTTGTCACGCTGCACTTCATTTAGGAGTTTTAGCGCCTAGCACGCTGCAATCCGCCAACACCTTGTCTAAAGCACACGTTCTGTTCGGAACCGCTTCATCTGTCAGGAAAAAGCACAGTTCGGAGTTTGTGCTCTGTAAGCAAGGACGCGTTTGAAATGAAGAAGTGCAGGCAGTGCTGTCGCTTTGGAATAAAACCCCTCAAGCATCTATCAGAGGGTTTTAAACCAAAGTTGCACCTCAGCGGGGGACTGAAAATATTGACTCGTTATAGAGTTACTGTTGAGACTCCTGGTCATTTAAAGGATTGAAAAACGGTCCACCTACTGCTCATAGTGAGAGCTGCATTTCAGCAAATTATTTTTTACAGGAGGCCAGTAATTAAGTGGTGTTAACTTAGTAAAATGATTTTCTGAACACGTTTATCTGAATGCTCTCAAGGAAAAGAAAGGTACAAAAGCTGTAACTGGAGCGGTACACGTTCAAAAGACGAAGCTTTATACATTATTTACCTTTAAAAGGTGCATTTTAGCAACAAATAGTACATATTAGTAGTTTTTTGAAAAGGCACCACTCAAGTGACATCTGTTGTACATTTATTTTTTGAGAGTGGTCATGTGTACTGAGTGGAATTCATATTAATTTTGACAAGATCACATTAATTTCATTTGACTTATTCTGTGGATTTCACCTGGAAATAATGCACTCCTGTTGATTCAGCTGATCTTAAGCGGCATAGCATAGCAGGCAAACATACAGTATACAGTATGTACGGTATATGTATAAACACACACACACACACACTATATAGTATTTATTCTGAAAATAATTGTTTATACACTTACCAGGGTTAGGGTCAATTTAGGAATGAACAATTACAATTCAAAGAAGGAAATGGAATTGGAATGAAACAATTAAAGGAAACAGAATTGAAATTACAGGAAGTGGAATTCAATTCAGGAATAATTCTGTTTATTGCTGAGCATGTATTTGTCATTGCATTTAAAGACATACATTTGAACTTTATTTATGATGATTTACAAATATCATGCAACGTAAGAAATCAGAGTTGATCAAATGCAAGTAAATAAAAATGAGAACAGTACATTATGAATTAATAATTGAATGACAGCAGTGATAAATTTAAGTCTGAATACATTGAATATATGATTGAAAAATGTGTTGGTCTTGATTTAAACTTTATTATTTAATTACATGGTGAATTTCCATGTATTTACATTACATAACTTTAACATAAACAAATCAAATCAACTTAATGTGATTCAAATGCATCAGTCAAACAAATAAGTGAATAAAACAGGTAAGATCAGAAGTCTTAGGGTTATACTAATTGTGCTTTTGTTCTAAAAAGCAGTAAATTAATAAAATGGGTTCTGCAGCAGTTATTGGACACTTAGGAATAATAAAATCTGTATTATATCGGTCATGAAAGACATTTTTACAGATTTGTCTGACATCGTCTGTGTTTGCATGTTGCAGCTGAATGAAATGATTCAGAGTCCCGTTGAAGGACATTTCTGGCAGGTGGACCACATTAACCCCGTGTACAGAGGAGGAGGACAGTGTTCCCTCGAAAACCTTCAAACCCTTTGCACCGTCTGCCATCGGATGGTACAGTTATTCATCCACACACACACATAAATGTATATTTGGAATTTATTTTATATTTTTACATTTATATTTATGGAATTTATTTTAAAATAAAAACATTTTAATTCATGAAATATTTATGTATTTGTATAAATATATTAAACATTATTTTTAAACAACAAAAATAAAAATATTTACTTGTTTATGTATTTTTCATATTTTAATTATTTCATTTAAAAAATATAAATGTAGTTGTATTTTATTGTTATTGATTATAACATTATTAAATATAATTAATTATTAACTGGTAAAAATATTATTATTAATAATAATATTTACTATAGTTTTATTTATTATTCATATTTACAGTATTTTAATTATTAGAAACATTTTAAATGCATTATAAATATTTTTTTTATGTTTACAACAATTATTAAAGGGTTGTTACTGTTAGTAATTATTTTATTAATTATTACATGATTGCATTATTATTCATTATATTTGCTATATTTTTATCTATCTATTATCTATTTTATCTATATCTATTATTTATTTTTAATTATTTTAAACATTTTGAATGCATTATACAAATTTTGTAAATATAGTTTATTTTATTTTTATTAATGATTACAACAATTATTAAATAGTTGTTATTATTTATTGTATTGATTATTTACAATAATTAATGTTTAAATAATAATTTAAATAATAAATATTTACTGTATAGTTTTATTTATTATTCATATTTACAATATTGTATTTATTTGAAACATATTTTTTTTTGATTGTTTTATGTTTTATTATTGATGATTTCAACAATTATTAAATGATGGATGTTGTTGTTATTATTTATTAACATATTTAGTGGTAGCAATAATAATAATTTTATTACTTATTTACTGTTTTAATTATTACATTAGTTTTTTTTCTTTAATATTAATAATAATAGTTTTAATTATGAACTGAATTCATTGCGTTTATTTTTTATTATTTTATCTAGTTTAATATAAAGTGTTTAAAAAATAAGTGTTTATATTGAATTACCATTATTTGATTTTTACATTGACATTCAGCACTTAATCTGAACATGCAGCACATTTGTAGTATTTTATGGTGAATCTGTCGTGGGTTTGTTTTTGCAGAGGACCGCACAGCAAGCCAAAGACAGAAGTCAGATGAAACGAGAGCAAGCCGCCTCCAAACTGGCCTCTGACATCACGCGATTCTTCGTCAAGAAATGAGCTGCTCTGTCTGCAACTATTAAAAACACATATCCAGCGCTGTTGCCTTGGAAATGACCCTCCTGCGTTTTCTATGTCAGAGGCGTTATTTACCAACATCTGCAGCGTTCGAGGAGTGTAATTTAGCCGATTGGGTAGCTGTATTTAATCACTGTTCTCAGCAAGAGGCAAAATAACTTTTATATTCGATGTGTTCAACCAGAAATTAAATAAAGTCGCTTAATAAACATGCTACATTTGCATTCAGTTATCATGTGCTGCGTTTAAGTAAAAGGAGCTGGCGTTCTTCAAGCTAACTCTTGGGCTGTTGAACTGTGTGTTGCAGGTCTAACGCGAGCCCTCGCCGCAGGACATGTTGGCGTGAGATGTTTCCAGTGTCTGCCGGGTGTTTTTTGGGTCAGTGCAGAGATAGGAGGCTGTGTGGAGCAGCAGTCAGGCAGTACAGGATGTTCACTTCCACCAGTGTCTATAGAGCGTGATAAAGCTTATCTCTCCTACACGAGACACACTGAGAGGCAGATTGGCACGAGATGCAGGGTGGGTTATTCTTATACTGCTGAATACACCAACAAGACACAGGGATGTTAGCTGCATGCTCTCTGGAGACAGCTTCACGTTTGATTTGGTTCGTGGCGTTGTTTTATACAGTCTTGCGATCAGATTATAAGCACATAAAATAATAAAGACAGTAGTCATAAAAATAATAAATATTTAATTTAATAATTTATATATATACACTGCTCAAAAAAATAAAGGGAAAAATAACACATTCTAGATTTGAATGAATGAAATATTCTTTAAATACATTAAATACATATTAAATACATTACAGGCTGATTCAACTTTGTAGTGTGTGTGTGTCCTCCACGTGTCTGTATGACCTCCCTACAATGCCTGGGCATGCTCCTGATGAGGTGGAGGATGGTCTCCTGAAGGATCTCCTCCCGGACCTAGACTAAAGCATCCACCAACTCCTGGACTGTCTGTGGTGCTCAATATTATTCAGGTCACCAGTCTTGGTGTTCTCTGGCAAATGCCAAACGTCCTGCATGGTGTTGGGCTGTAAGCACAACCCCCAGCTGTGGACGTCGGGCTCTTATAGCACCCTCATGGAGTCTGTTCTGAGCAGACCAGCTCTCATTTATCATTTGAGCAGAAACATGCACATTGTGGCCTGCTGGAGGTCATTTTGCAAGGCTCTGGCAGTGCTCCTCCTGGAGGTAGGGGTCCTGCTGCTGGGTTGTTGCCCTAGTACGGCCTCCTCCACGTCTCCTGATGTACTGGCCTGTCTCCTGGTAGCACCTCCATGCTCTGGACACTACGCTCAGAGACACAGCAAACCTTGCCACAGCTCGCACTGAAGTGCCATCCTGGATGAGCTGCACTACCTGAGCCACTTGTGTGGGATGTAGACTCAGAGTAAAAGTATCAACGACATTCGAAGGTGACCAAAACATCAGCCAGAAAGCACAGGAACTGAGAAGTGGTCTGTGATCACTCCTTTATTGGGGGTGTCTTGCTAATTGCCTATAATTTCCACCTGTTGTCTATTCCATTTGTACAACAGCATGTGAAATTGATTGTCAATCAGTGTTGCTTCTTAAGTGGGCAATTTGATTTCACAGAAGTGGGATTGACTTGGAGTTACATTGTGTTGTTTAAGTGTTCCCTTTATTTTTTATTTTTTTGCAGTATATATATATATAAATTATATATTATATTAAATAGATTGTTATATATTAAATGATAAATCATTTTGTAACTATAATTTATATATATATATATATAAATGACAAAGGTGAATATGTTTTAAATATTGAGTATTATACAAATTAATATTCATGCAATAATTGTAATTTATTTCTAATTAGGATTATGCAAATTAAGATATATTAATATATTGTATAACTTACATTTTCCATATTGCAATTTATAAATATTCTGATTTCTACATGAAATCACAACTACATGTTAAATGTATATAATTTAAGTTTAAAATGCATGCAAAATAAAATATTTATTTTTACAAATATATAAATGTATTTTATACATTTTAAATTACACAGATTTTTATATATATAATATATAATTTGTAATAGTATATAACCGTTATAATAATTTATAACTATATATATATATATATATATATTAAAAATAATTTACATGTTTAACTATATATTGTGATTTTCATGTACAGTTAGGGAATTTGAAGTTATTTTATATTCTAAAATATATTTCATTTATTTTTATATGGTATATCATTCTATATAATATAAACTGTTTTTAAATGATTTATATATTTAAAAATATATATTAATGTTTTGAACATTAAATAAATAACTTTAAAAAATACAAAAATAAAAATGTTTTGGTATCACTCATTATTTTTAATATTAAAATACCTCCCCCCCACACACACTATATATATATATATATTAATTGTCAAATCCTGGTTATGTAGTTGTGTATGTCAAATGGCTCTTTCTTGGTGTGTTTGGTCGCATGTGTTCAGTCGTAAAAAGAGATTGCAATCCTTCTTAAGGGTGTTGCAGAAAAGAAATTGCGTTGCAGCAAAACTTTGTGTTATTTTAATCTGTCTCTCCAGAGTAAACTCAATAAAGGCTGGGGGGAGGAGGGGCAATACTCTCGTTGCCACAGCAACAGACTTGAGTGATGCATATTGCCAAGGAGATGAGGGCATTTTTACAGTTCCACTGTCTGTTCACAGCGATGCTGCCAGACAAATTAGCCGCTTAAAACCCGTCTCCCGAACACTCCTCCACCGTCAGCGTCGTTAGCCTCTGACCAAATCACTCGCCAACCAAAACCCTCGCTGACGACTGAAAATCATTCCCGCCTTTGGGAGCGTTTCTAGAACTTCCAAACCATTAGATGCATTTCAGGATAGGGTTAACAGACCAGATTTGTCTGAAATATGGTAATTAGCATGATATTCTGTTGGTATGTGACTTCCTGTAGGTGTAACATTTATTTTAAGACACGTGTAAATTATGTTTGGATAATCATGATGTTCTCGTCGGGTCTAATTTCACTCAGGTGTGAGATATGCTTGAGCGTACGAGGTAATGAGGCACAAGGAGAAACACTTTTTCTGTCTGCCACGGTTTATATAGACGTTCATTGTTTCGCATCTCCGTTTTATGGGTGTCCAAGCTGACCTGAATGGACTGGATTCAGAATAACAAGGACACACAAACACGAGCGGCCAATCACGGGTGATTCCCTCGCTTTCCCCTCCTTTGAATCCCCGCTTTTTGATCTTTTCCCGTTTTGTTCGCTCTTTACTCTGGCTTCAGATGAAATGTAGCCTCTGACATCTGAAACCTTAATAAACCCACGCACCTAAATTTACACTTCACTGATGATGAGGGTGGAAACGTAGCTCAATGGAAACAATAAGAAGTCTGTTTGATCTCTACTTTTATTTGTCATAATACAAAGATATATGAGGAAATATGACACCCAGCACGATGGTATGCAGCAATTGAGTGCAAAAATAAAAAATAACGTATTGACAAATCATCTGCAAACTAGTTTACCAACTAAATACAATATAATGTGACAACACCATGTTTTAATCAAGATGCCATTTAATATTTTTTCCAAAAAAAGGTTATAAAAACGGTTCTATACAATATAATTTATTTAAATATGTAAATGTTTACATTATTAAAATAAATAAAAGCAATTTTTTTTTCATAAAATAGCAATCCCTCTTTTTAATAAAAAAAAAAAGTATTTTATAATTAATAGTTATTTTATTAATATATAGATTTTTCATCATTTATACATAGTCAACATATATATATGAAATAATAATAATAATATACTCATTAAAAATCTATAAAACAAAATAAAATATAAAAAAATTATTTTATATAAAATAGTAATCCCTCCTTTTAATTAAAAACAAAAGTATTTTATTATTATTTATTTTATTGATGTAAAATACTTATTACAGAATATAAAAATATATGACAAAATATACAAATAAACATATCTTTATATAAAGATATATATATAAATATTAAAATATTTTAATATTGCAATACATTTATGTAAGTTCACATTTTAAAAAGTTTCAAATTATTACAATATATATATATATATATATAGTAATCTCCCCACAGATCTGTTTAGTTACTATATTTAGTCTATATGTATATCTATATATATACACTCAACAAAAATATAAACGCAACACCTTTGTTTCTGCTCCGATTTTTCATGAGATGGACTTAAAG